>JAHLJT010004567.1:18152860-18166559 GCA_031308135.1 Acheta domesticus | reverse complement strand
TATAAAACTAGTCTGCTTGGTATCAGATGACTGAAATTTAATGTGTGTTTTTAACTCCATTGCTTATCCTGATTCCAGAACTGTTCTTAGTTTTTGTCTAACACGTACAGTTTTTTCGTTACGAAAGCGGTTGCATTTTAGAGACTTGGGTAGGGAAATTTCACACCACAGACTTGCAAACCGTTGTGTTGGCACAAGTGGACCAGCTATTTCTTTTGCTGTTTTGTTTGACCAGATGGTTCTGAAAGTGAAGCTGCGAAAGGTGATACTGGAGTAATGATGATGATTACAATCCACGCTACGTAACACCACAACAGTTCTCACAGAGTGAACTTACTGATCTAGTACAGATCTGAGCTTTCCTAAAGAATCTGCAGATCCTAAGGAATCTGCCGACTAAAATGTATGAATCTTCTGGCACCAGAAATAAAGTTCTCATGGTACAAACACAAAAAAAGAGAACTAGTTTCTCTATTCTCACAGAATTTTTTGTGTACTGCAATAATGTTAACAAGCTAATGCAGTTCTAAGGAACTGAACATGATTCTAATCAGTGGAGACTTTTTATAGACTCACCAGAGGAGCCTCAAGGGTGTGTTCATAGTGGTTCATAATGGGAATACTTATAGATCCCTTCCTGTGGCTCATTCAGTTCAAATGAAAGAGATATTTAACAATCTTGAGATACTGTTAAGAAGTATTAAATATGAGGAACATGAATGGTTAATTGTGGTGATTTCAAAGTTATAGTAGTTCTTATAAGACAACAGGCGGGATATACGAAAATACCTTATTTTTGATGTGGGTGGGACAGCCGAACGAAACAGAGGCATTGGAATATGAGATTGGCCAGAGCGGAGGAATTTTACTCCTGGAACTAAAAATATCCTGCACAGGCCGCTCGTGGATCCCAACAAAGATTGCTTCCATCACCACATATCAAATTAGATTTGATGAAGCAGTTTGTAAAGACTCTACCATTGAATGGGCCCTGCTTCAAGTACCTTTTAATAAAATTCCCCTTCATCACACGAGAAAAAGTAACCACTGGAATTTTTGTTGGTCCTCAAGTTCGTAAATTGATGAGGGATAAAGAATTTGAAAAGACAGTGAATGAGAGAGAAAATAATGCATGGACTTCCTTCAGATCTGTTACTGAAAATGTGCAAATAAGAAAGATCCAAATTACAAGAGCATTGTTGAAACCATGTTAGAAAACTTCCAGAAGTTGGGCTGCAATAGGAGTGTTAAGCTTCACTTTCTGCACTCCCATTTAAACTATTTTCCGGATAATCTGAGACATTACAGTGAAGAGCAAGGCAAACACTTTCACCAGGGCATAAAGGAAATGGAGAAAAGATACCAGGGAATATGGAATGAAAATATGATGGCTGACTGTTGCTGGATGTCAAATAGGGACAGTAAAAGCGGAGAAGACGGCGGGTATGAAAGGAAGTCAAAAAAGAGACAATTTGAAAATTAATGGACATCTTCTCTTTACACTTTGTTAGAATAAATACAAATTTGTTAAAACTCTGCTTTTGGTTTGTTTCAATAATGTTCCTTGGGAAAAATTGGCCATTTTGTAAAATGTTCGTTTGGATAAATTAGTTCAATTCTTTGAAATGTAACTTCTTATTTTGTGGAAAAACCTGACGTGATGTACCAAACCGGAAGTCATTTCTGGAATCAGCATTAAAAAATGATTTAAAAACACCTAAAAGTGACAAATGATCTGACATAAGTATAAAAAATGCAGACTAGTGTAATGAATAGTTAGGATACATTTGCAAATAGCCTAGAACATGACATATTTACTTATCTATGTTGTTTATTTCAACTCAATTAATCCAAAATTAACGAAAGTTCGATGTCGAGATTTGGCTGCATAACAATACACGATACATATTTACGGACGTTTTAAGTTACAAACTGAATCCAGGGAACAATTGTATATAAGCCTCTAGAGAGGTAGCTAACTATGGGAACTCAACCAGCAAATAAATTTACGATACAGACTGCGCTACTTATATTTTTTGAAGTTGTGGCAATGTGTCACCAATGGCAATTTGATTCGTTCGTCACCTCCTATACTTCGTTTAAACATATCATACAATCGGGAGCTTAAATACCATACAGTAGTGACGTTAGCTCCCAATTTTGATGACACCGTAACAGCTGATTAAACGTCAACGGAATGATAAATAGAATTTTAGCTAGAGTTCCATCCAAAATCCATACTGTGGGAATTCGAACCACTAGGAACCCCCGGTTAACGATTCTACAACATCAAGAAATGTCACACAGCCATTTTCGCCCGTCTCAAGCAGATGATAGTTTCTTCAGCACTCTTCGAAGAATCATTAATTCACACTGCTTGTTCACGACGGCGGTGGCAAGAGGAATAATCTCCCCTTGTGTACCACCGATCGTGATGACAAGCTACAGAACGAAATTAGTTACATAAGCACTGGGGAACGTATTATAGATATCAGCTTTTAAATGAATCAGTGGAAATTTTAAATCAATTGGTCTGAAGGCTCTGAATGTAATTTTTTTGAACTACTTGTAGTTACAATTTTATTTTCTTGCCCTTTTTACTGTCTGATTTCTATGGCTGAAATATTTAGGGAAAAAAGGATGTGTAATTTTAAAATCTAATAATTCATGATGTATTTGGTTCGATTATAATAAATAAGATTAGTTCCATTGAATATAATTAATAAACAATTATCAAATACGCAATCATCACAAGGTGGCTTGTCAAAGACCTTTGTATGAAAATGCTATTAGTGGCAGGAAGGATTATTCAATCAGAAAGCTCCTGGCAATGGAACTAACAAACGGCTACCAGCATGTTACATGCAAATAATGACAGAAATGACAAACAATGGTATCAAAACATTTTTTGGAAATATTTTGTTCCGCATTCATGCAAACTGCTGTAATATCGTCTGAAAATAGCCCTCAAGTACACTCATAGATAGCCCCAAAACGAAAAGCATGGGCACTTAATCACTAAAGAATTATTCGACACGGCAGAAAACAAAAGCTGTCCTTCCTGCATTGTCTCCATATTAACAGCCCCTCTCGCTACAAGAATGGCGGCAAGTAATAAATCGCGTATATACGAGTAAAGCTAACGGGATTTGCAAACTTCTATGTTCATGTTCTGCGGGTTCAGCTTTTCTTTCGACACAATTTTAATTGCATCAGAAAAGTCCAGGTGAAATACGAAAAATTACTATTTAAAAACGTTGTGAACCAAAATTGTGCGTAATTGCACAATTTTTTGATTGCAACTACGCCACTTAAAAATTCGTATTTTAAAAACATGACCTTAAAGAGGCCTTTTAAAGAACAAGCATATGATTTTTTAAAGCTTTTGTACTAAATGCGAATATTTCTTAACGGAATTCTTTAATAATACATGGTAATTTGCTAAAATATTTGTTTGTGGCTCTGACATACTTTTCTTCACAACATAAATGTGTGGATAAATGTGTGATGATCACTGATTTGTGTTCAATCTCGCGAACAATTACAAGGAAACTCGCCAGCAGGGTGCAGCCTCAAATTGTCTTCCCCCGCGCGGCCAACATTCTTCGGCTGCTCCACCTCCAATGTTTCTCACGGCTCTAGCACGTTATACAAAACATAAGAAATGAAACACAGATGTTCAGGGGAACAAAACGACTCTCGTTGAGCCCTCTGGCCGCAAGCGCCGAACCTCCGCGTACTTACTGTAAGCCGGGGAAGGGGCGGCAGGCTCGGCCTCCCCCGGCGGGCGCGCGGCCCTCAAGCCATTAGCCTTTTACCTGCTTTTCTCAGACTTCGGCGGCCAGACATATTTACAACATTCCAGATATCGCTACGTGCCCTCCGCCCCAATACAGGCGTTAATATTCGCCGACTACGAGCGCATCTGCTAGGCAGCCGCGCCAGCGCCCGCGCCCGCCTCACCGTCGTTTTCTCTCAACCAGCATCGCGGTTCCCGTGAGAAATACCAAACCTTGCTAATGAGAGCAGCCATCGCGGGCACAGCCAGTGCCACCCGCAGTCACGTGACGCACTTCAAAACATAACAACGAATAGCGAGGCATCTCTTTTGGCCACTACGTCTCACCGTAAATCATAGGACTAGCTGCAATTGTCAAGTGACTCTCCCGCCTCTGCTTTCAGAAACAGACGTTTCAATAAATACGGCAACTTCGCTCCCACGCGCCACTCTTATGTCAAACTATCAGTCAATTTCGCTGCTGCTAACGCAGGCACTTCAATGTCATTTCTACTATGTGAAACTACCATGTCAAACTCTGTCACTGTTATGTCGAACTATCAGTCAAACTCTGCTATGTAAAACTTCTAAGTCATTTCTACTCTGCTGCTACTACGCAGGCACTTCTAAGTCAACTACTATACTGCTGCTACAATTACTGCTCTGTTCACTACTATGTGAAGCTACGCAGTCACACTTCTACGTCAAAACTCTACTACCACGCAGTCACTCTTCAGTCAATCTCACTGCTACTTCTACGCAGTCACTCTACGTCAAACTACTATTACTGCTGCTTACAACTACTACTCTACTCGTCGGACAGCCTGCGAACGATGTCAGCTGTCCTTGCTCTGCCTATCAAGGCTCGGTAATCAATCGGCGCGGCCAGCAGGCACGCGATCAACAGTACGGGCGCTCCAGCACGCGAGTACGCGCCCATGGTGACATCCAGCCTACCAGCCGAAACATCCGCAGCCCATTTCTACGGACGGCACGCACACACTCAGCCGTCTGACCTGGGTTGGTGCTTGCTCTACTCTCATCAAACTGTAAGTGTAACTTCAAGCAAGAAGAAACTTTAATCATAAACATTCATTGGTCCTCCGGCTTACTGTCTAACTACTTACTTGTTAAACTAATCAATATTTCAAGCATTAAATTTAATTTATTCACAAGTGCATTGCCTTTCATTTGCCCCTAAGAAACAATCCCCTGAAAACTGATCTGAGCCTGTATGTAGTCCGCTTCGCAGAACGGACCTCACACCGCGCTGCATCCACTACAATTTGTTTAAACGTCCATGGAAGTTTTAGATTGCTAATCATAATATTCAGTTCCAAGTGTACGAGATTGATGTTATTTGTTTTCTATACTGCAGGAATTTAATTCTGACTCTTTTACAACCCACATTTTCGTTTACACTTAATTCACAATTTAGTGTACGAAGTAACTAAGCAATGAAACTGTCACTTTCAAATCCATGCCATATTCCACGATACAGTCGAACTTGGATATTAGAACTTTTTTAATCCGAAACCTTCTTTAATTCCGAATGTTGTCTTTGATCCCTAGCGTTTAAACATCTTGAAAAGTGTTACATATCGTGGGTCATTCGAATTTCATTTTGGATAATTCGAAGTTTCTACTTCCCACATAGAGGATTTTAAACAAAAGAGGAATTGGCGAGCGGGCGAGGCGGCGTTCGAAAAGCGGTCAACGCGCCGCTCCCTCACCTCCCAAGCGAGATCCTTCCGTGTCGCCAATCCGCTCGCAGCCGGGCTCAGTGCCCGTGATGCGTCGGAGAGAGAGCGGCCGTCAGCGATTTGGCAGTAGAGCACACAGTATTTTTCGGGTTACGTCAAGACTGCAATTAATTTATATTTGTGTTAGTTTTATCGTTGTTCGAACGTGAAGCAACGGTGTCGTCGTCGAAGCTAAGCACTGATAAATCTTTAAGGCAGGCAGGAAAGGTAGCGGCCTTTAAGAAAGTGGAAAAAGGATTAAAGAAGAAATCAGAGATCGTTAAGGTCTTCGGAATCCCTCAATTCTATGAAGGATCGTTAAAGCCTTCGGAATCCCTCAATTCTTTGAAACAAAATATATCTGAAATGTCTGAGAATTGGAAACGCATAATAAATGCTTTCATAAGTCTTTTCAATGTTTTTAACAGATGCTTATAAACGTTTTAATACATCCTTTTAGAATAGATATACCTACTAGTAATTATATCTGAAGTAAAGGTTTGTTCATAATACACATTTTCCTTCCTAACAAAACATTTATACTAGGAATGTTTGGATAATTCGATATTTTTCTGACGCCCTGCGATTCGAATTATGCACGTTTCCGATACTTCAAACTTATTTCTGTTTCCCGTATGGAATCATTTATGGGTTCTAAGAGAGATGAGGCCATTTCCTTGCATCCGTCCCTGACCTGAACAAGTTACAGCCCGAAATGAAGTAACAGCTTTATAAGATGTCGCATTACTAGCCGGCGCGTTGGGAGAGAGTGCGTTGGGACTAAGAACGGGGCGGCTGAAGAGGCGGAGGACGCAGCCCCAAGGGCACCGCTTCACGCAAGAGGCGCCCTTCGCGCTCACCCTCCGTTCTAAGGGCACGGACCTCAGGGCACGCGCGCTCTAAGGGGGCTAAGGGCTTTTGGCCGGAGTGGGATAGGCGGGCGAGTTCAGAGCGGCGGCGGGATGGGGGGGACGGGGCGAGGTGGGAGGGGGTTGGTAGGACGGGACCAGCCGGCGCGGGGGGGGGAGGGGCGGAGCGTTGTGCGGCGGTGCAGGGCGGGGAGATGCGGAGGGGCGGGGTGGGGTGGGGCGGGGCGGGGTGGGCGGAACGGGAGGGGCAGGGTGGATGCGAAGCGAGGACGGGGGCGGAGCGGAACAGTTTGGAGCGTGGCGGGGCGTTCGGAGCGCGGCGGAGCGGAGCGGACGGGGCGAGGTGCGGTGGGGCGGGGCGAGGCGGTGGAGCTCGGGGCGGGGCGGGGAGGGCGGGTCCAGAGCGGGTATGAGGGGCAGAGAGGAGGCGGTGCGAGTCGGTGCGCGCGGGGGCGGCAGAGGGCGCGAGCGGGGCGGGCGGAACAGGGCGGGGCGGGGAGTGGGAGGGCGGGGCGGAGCGAGGCGGGGCGGGGCGGGGGAGAAGCGCTCTTGACGGACGCCCTGCGCGAATTCAATTCCAAGTTGCGCCGTCGGGCGCTGGCGTCGTTTTTTCGCCCCGCCCCGCCCCTTTCTCTTCGCCGCCGCCGCCGGAGCCGGCAAATGGACTTCATTTAAATTAAATGGCGATCCCGGCTGGGGTGGGGAGTGGGGGTGGGGGAAGGGCGCTCATGCGCCGAGAGCAGCGGCGGCAAAGGGCTGAGTGTGGCTTCAGTTGCAGCCACGGCGGCGCAGGCGGCGGGGCAGCGTGGCGTTTGAAAGACGGCGGAGGTCGCGAGCGAGGGGGTGACAGGTGGGCGTTGGCTGTGGCGTGGAGGGGGACGGCGGGTTGGGCGGCGGTGTTAGTGCTTTCTCCTCGCAAGGAAAAGCGAGCCATGGTGTGAACAGTACTTACTGGAAAGGAGGGAGACGGGGAATTCTCAGAAAGTGAAATGCTGTTTCACAGAAAGGATTTTAAGACAGTTCTTCAGTTGTTTTAAGGAAATGCTACCGAAGAAAACAAACAGTTACTAACGATAAAATGATATTCAAAAGGATTTTGTTATAAATGGCTCTAAAGGCATATTTCGAAAACAATGACCTAGAGGTAGTACCTAAAACACTAGACGATCCTGCAAAACTACAGGATGTTTCAGATTACGTTGACATTTCTAGGTCGTGCGAAGACTGTCACTTTTTACAAATGAACATAGGGTGGGAAATCTAAAGACCTTATAACAAAGCCAAACATGCACAAATTTTAACATTGACACTGATAAGCGACAGATGCTACACTAGCGATTGGCAGATACAGGGGCTACTACAATCATAATCGACGGGGCGACATCATAATCTGCTTTTCCGTACCATGAACGCGTAAATTATGGCCGTCAATTGAAAAAATATTTGTAGACTGTGCACAACAATAAAGACCAAAAGTCATTGCCATTGCCTGCAGGGATCGTCCCCCAAGACAAGCCTGAGGAGATGCCTATTGTTCGGGGGCGCGCTGTTCACAAGTGTAATTTGACTTGATTTGATTTCATTTATTTTGTCAAAAAATAGTGAAAACTGTATGTGACGTATGGGAAAGAAGATTACGTTTTGTTGGAAATCACTGCTCAACCAATAGCAATCACTTAATTGCACTTATGGAAGTGTTTTAGTAAATTTTCATTTTGCATTTTTTTATTATTTTGCTTCTGATACCAATTTTGGTATTTACCTTATTTTTGCCTTTGTCGTCATTATTTTCCTTTTCTTTCTCCCGGCACCGACCTCGATGATGTTGGACACATACCTGCAAGCCTAGACAATACGAAGGAAGGGATGTTTGTCTTTCTATGAGAGCGGAGTTCCCAAGGCCACGCAGGGTTAAACATTTAAATGAAAGAGTAAGATGATACGAGTCAAGAATATTTTTTCTTGCGTGCCGACGGACTTTGTTCGCTCACTGATCCCAATCCACTTTTGAGTATCGCCTGCCATCTCTTTTGAGGTCACAGATCTCTGAATTTGACATCCCTTCTCAGTGCTGGTGATTATACAAGTGCCAAGAACGAAAAATATAATTCCATTTTCAGTGATGCCGTTTCAAGATTCAAAAGGGAGTCCCAATACCGTTTCAAAGAGACAGCGTCGCAATATAACATTCGTCGTCACAGTGTGGAATCAAGATTACAATGAAGAGGTAGGTAAGTAAGTGTTAATGAAACTTTTATTTAGAATAAAAATGAATGATTACAATAATTCATTTTTTAAAATAATTCGAAGTGTGAATTTTTATCACATCTTTTCGCATCTTTACTTCAGCCCGAGAAAATGCACTTTTGCATATCTACTTTAGAAAAAATAAATGCCTAGAACGATCGGGTTGTATCATTATCTAGCCTGTATAATGAAATGTGTGTATAAAAAAAGTAGCTGGAAAACAACACACGAAAGAGAAGCACCCGAGAGAGGGGCGGGGCGGGGCTGGGAAGGAGAGCAGCGTCTGTTGGCAGCCGCCGTCACGGTCGGCGGGCGTGGTCCGGCGGAGAGTTCGCGTTTCTGGCAAACACCAATGCAGAATACATTTCCCAGCAGCCACATTGTCACACGCTGTAACATTCGTCAAATGATATTTTCCCCCATGGCAAAATGTGATCAACTTGGACCCCCTCTATCTTTAACCTTGATATTGCAGTAGTAACGCCGTCTGAAGACAGTCCTCGAGGGCGAGGGGCCGCGTGGGCGTGAGCCAGGCAGGACGGGACGGGGCGGGGCGTGACGGGGCTGGAGTGGCGAGGGGAAGGGAGGGGCGAGGGGTGCGTGGACGGGGCAGGGCGAGGCAGGGCGGGGCGAGGCGAGGAGGCGCGTGGGCGGGGCAGGGCGGAGCCATGCAGGACGGGGCGGGACAGGGCGGGGCGAGTCGTACCGGGCGGAGGGGAGGGAGGGGCGAGGGGCGCGTGGGCGGGGCGGGGCGTGCCGGGGGGGTGGGGCGAGGCGAGGCAAGGAGGAGCCAGCAGGGCGGAGGCAGGCAGGGCGGAGCCAGGCAGGACGGGGCGGGGCGTGACGGAGCGGAGGGGTTTGGGGGGAATGGAGGAGGGGCGTGGGCGGGGCGGGAGCGCACCTGGCGTCTGAGCGTTAATTGCGCCGGCGCTGCTGCTGCTGCTCCTCTGCGCGCGGCGCACAATGGCGCAGGGCGGGCGCACTTTGAAGCGGCGGCGGCGGCGGCGCCCCCCCGCCGGCGGGCGCGTGCCCAGCGGCCCCCC
The DNA here is from genome assembly GCA_031308135.1 of Acheta domesticus. Lineage (NCBI taxonomy): Eukaryota > Metazoa > Arthropoda > Insecta > Orthoptera > Gryllidae > Acheta > Acheta domesticus. Next base: position 18,156,880 of record JAHLJT010004567.1, on the reverse strand, counting down.
CCCCTCCCCGCCCCGCCCTCTCGGCGCGCGCTGTTGTTTTTCATTAGCAGATGTCCCGCAAGGGCCCGGGCGAGCGCCCGGCCCCGAGCTGCGCCTGAGGAGGCGCGCGTAATGACGCTCCGCGCCGGACGAGCGCAGAGGCGGAGAGGGCGCTGCGCCCTGAGAGGCAGCGATTGCAGCTGTCGCACTCGCGGAGTGAAGGCGGCGGCGCACGAGGCGAGGAAACGATCGTGACTGCGGCGGGAGGGGCGGCGGGATTTTAATACGAGGATCACGATGAGGAGGAACGCGAGGACGGTTGTGTGGCAGGTCACACCACAAGAGAGAAGGAAAGGTAAAGGTGGGATGTTCTCACTCGCAGACCCATAGCGGTTGTGTTCGTATACGCACACCGCCATGCCCTAATCTAAACCAAATGCGAGGTGAGTTCAATGCCAAGCGTTCAAGACATACGGCAATCATTCGGAATTTAAGGGCGCAAGTCCTGCAATTGCTTCTTTAAGGCGAAGGAATTGAGAGTTTTGCTTCCAAAGGCTCCGAGGCAGGCCTTGCTAGACAGTACGATTTAGAGATACGAAAGGAAATTAACGCTCGTCAACGGTGTGTCTACTTCAGTTCAATATTCGTCTCCCGTTTATTTATTTTTCTAAATGTAGAATCATCCCAGGAAAACTAGATCCATTACACAAGTAATCAATGACATGCACCCTGAGATATCCCTGACCAATGATTTTTTTTCACTTAAACTTTGCATAAAATGGTCCGATTGCGCTGGCCGTACCACCTTCTTGCCAAGCTCTCCATCGATTTCCCTTCCTGCCTTGATCGCTGACACTACCGTCGCCATAAGCCACTTTGAAGCAACCGCCGCCGGCCACAACCCAGCGCGCAGCCGCACGGCAAGCGGTCACGAAACAGCCGCTGCGGGCGGCACTCACGAGGTGGCACTAGAAACCACGTAAACTTTCCTGGAGAAACCCCACTTCTACTTTATGCGAGAAAAATGGGTGGGGGTGGGGGACAGTAATTTTGAAGGCCAGGTCTATTTCATCAGACGCTTATTTCCTTTCTCGATACAAAATTGCTTCACATACTGAAGCGAAAATATTTGATTATCAGATTTTGCCAACAGTGCTCAGTTGCTATCTTTTGTTCTCAATTCGTCTGATGTTTGGTGATGTAGTGGAGTAGATTCGTGGCTCTCACACTTCCGCGTATGACAGTGGGCGGACAATATATTTTGGCGAAGAAGAGGATGGATGCCAACGCCGGCCGTGAACTTAATATGATTATTTTTAACGAACATGCTATTTACAAAAATGGTAACATGTAGTGATTAATTATTTTGTTTACGGTAAAATAAAGTAATAACTGCCATTATCTTTAAAATTATCTGAATATGAACACTTCTTTTTTACTTTTCCGCACATACTTAGTAAGAGAGAAAGTTATGTAATCGTGACCCGGAAAACGGCGGATTTTTCGGCAGGAAAACCCTTACTGTCGGGCCCTGGTAAAGAAAAACGTCGAGAAGTCCTGTTGTGTACATGGTAAATTAGCAGAACGTGTCCTGCCTCTCCGTCTCTCTCTCTTTCCCCCTCTCTTCCTCTCCCCCTTCTTTTCCCTCTCTCACTTCCCCTCTTTCACTTTTACACCCTCTCTTTTCCTCTTTCTCCTCTATCTTTCTTTCTTCCTCCTTTCTCTTTTCGCTTTTTTCCATCTCTTCCCCTCTCTTTTGTTCCTCCTTTCTTCCCTTCCTTTCTCTCTCTCCCTCCCTGTCTCTCTTTCACTCAATCCTCTCTCTTCACTCCCTCTTTCTTTCATTCTCTTTTTTCATCTCTCACTCTCTTTTCCCTATATTTCTCCTCTCTGCTTCCCTCGCCGCCCCTCCTATCCTCCTCGACCTCGCCCCGCGTCACACACGCATCAACATCCCATGCAGTGTGATTGGTACGACCTCCACACAAATTTGCGAAGATTTCTCAAGAAGCCCAGGATGTAGTGCCGAAGGACTGGAGGCTCTGGAGTTTATGGCGTGCACATGAATCTTTCAGTCATCACTGTCGACGCCAAAAGTAGTATCGCCCATTTTTCTCCATTCCATTTCATTATATTTGCGTTTTACCTATTCTATTAATACTTCACGCTTGTCTAGTACATTTATACGTTTTAAATAAAATTTTATTCATAATCACTAAATACATTTGTCTAAGTAAAAGTTATCCAGTATTTTTTAATGGTACATTGTCAATTCAACATACTTTTAATGGCATCTTGAGTCAAATTTTATTTGTAAGGGAGCCTATGAACTTTCTACTTTGTAACTACGAGTACTATATAGTTTCTTTTCGCCGGCTGCTTGTTAGATCTAGTGGCCCGCCGTTTTACAATAGGGATGGCGTTGTTTCTGATGGCAGGGTAACGAACTACGTGAAGGGGGCGATTTCGTCGTCGTGCACTCGTGGCATCGACCTTGACAGCACTGGCCTAGATCAGACTCTGGCTGCGAAAGCCTACGACATCAATGCTACAAGTCATTTATTTAATATAAAAGTTGAAGATAAAATGTGGAAGGCTAATATCAATAACTCCAAATAACGATAGGTTCAGTAGAATATACGCAAGAAAGGTACGATGCAGTACATCAAGAATAATTTCCAGATGGTCAAACAAGCGTGAATGAACCACGAACAAAGTTGTAATTGGACCCAATGAGAAATTACTAAACGCCATTGTGTTGAATTATATCACTTTCTTTATATTATTATTATTAACTATTGATGAATGAAGTTGAAATAGACTGTCTCTTGTAAATTGTTGAGTTTATGAAAGCTCCAAATGATTATAGACAGTCGTAATGATAACATATACTTATTATCTTGGCAACGTGTCTCCTGATGATGGAGACACACATAGTCTCCGAAACGTTGCCAAGATAATAAATATATGTTACCATTACGACTGTCTATAATCATTTGGAACTTTCATAATCTCAAATATTGATGAATGAGTTTATTCCGTCCACAACAAAGTTGGATCCGAAGCCGAGCAGTGAGAGCCAAACGGAGCCCGGGGCGTCATTCTTCTGACGGAGACGCGCGAAGGCAGCGAAGGTGGATCGCCAGCGAAGGCGCGGGAGCTGAAAGAATCCTCGGCGCGACCTTGGGGCGCCGGGGGCGGAGCCAGGGGGCGGGGGCGGAGGCGGGGAGGGGAGAGAGCGGATGCGCGTTGCCGCTGGCGCAGGTCCAGGCGGCGGGGAACGCCTCGCCCCGCCCGCCGCGCGCCCGACGAGAAAACAACGACAGGGAACAAAGTTCGAGTGCCGGATGCCCGGCTGCGTTTTATTTTCTGCCTTTGTGTCCCTTCCGCCCCGGGGGCGGCGGACGCGACGCGAAGAAGTCGGCCGAGGGGCGCGGATGGGCGAGAGATGGCGTCTCTTCGCGATTTAGACGAGCCGCCCCCCCCCTCCGCCTCCTACAGAGGCCCACTGACTTTCCGAACGCCGAGAAGAATGAAAGATTTTCAGATCAATAGCAGACGCGCGGGAATGAATGGGCAAAGGGACCGTTACTTATTTAAAACTATTTTATGCATTCCGTCGCTAAATAATCGATTATCAACCTATGCCGGCCAACTTTCTCATATCCTGTTTGTTTGTATATATTTATCGCGCCTCCAAAACTTCGTTGTCGCTGTGCTATAATTTATGTATTTACTCTTAAGATATCTTTGCACGATCTTTTTCTTGTAAACAAGGCTTCTAGTTAGGTAAATTAGATTTAAAACAGTACATGGGAGAAATAATTTTAAAAGTTTTGAAACTTTGCAAAAACTCTCATCGGGGGTGTTGATATAACCAATAGTAAAGTTCCTTCCTCACAGAGGGTTCAATAATTCGACTCTCTAAAATTCACGTTTTTCCAATTTTACATAAAATAGTTTGTTTTCAAAGAAAGTGTTATTACAAACCATTTAACACACAACTGTAGTTAAAAGTCATTAGTTTGATATATACAAGGC
>JAHLJT010004567.1:18113152-18151860 GCA_031308135.1 Acheta domesticus | reverse complement strand
GCTGAGATGCTTGCACGCTTCCTCTGTCGCCACTGCTGTGCTCGGGCGGCGGACCAACTCCCAGAAGTAAAAAAGCACCAAGTTCACACAATTCAACTGCTTTTTTATTTCTCGCTTATCTTTTTCTTTCTAAACAAATATTTTCATTTGTTTTGTAAATAATAAACAATGTATAGTTTCTGGAGTGTTTCTGTGCGTCTGTAATGCAAACTTTTGCCTAGAAATATTTTTTTCAAACCATCTTTCGAGTGCGTTTTGCGGCTGAACCATTCGGACTATCCTCGTAGTTTATTACGCTTAAAATACAATTGAGATGCTCGTTACATTCTGTGTAGAAAGGGCCATGGAAGTGGGGGAGAAACCGGAAAAACGGCCAAATGAAGAGAATTTGTAACATCCTCTAACCCAGAGCTCCCCAACTTAGAAGGGCTTATGGGCCGAATATCAAATTCAAGTTAAACTGCGGGCCGCAACTTCATTTACGATGGTTTTTACCCTAACAACTGAGACCACTGAAACAAATGTACATTAGATACGACTTTTATTCAACATACTTAATATATATCCAACGAGAAAATTAACTTCATAGGATCATACTTCACAGGATCATTTCTGTAGTATGTACTCTTCCCTTCAAGAAATTGATCGGAGAGGCGGTGGTGCGGGCGATCTTCTTTGGCGCTGTTTGATTTCAGGGGCTGAGGAGGTCAAAGACTTAATGGAGAAGATTCCCACGCCAGAAAATGAATAAATAGTCTAGAAAAAATCTAGTAGCTTAGAATGTACTCGTCTTCTGATGGCAGGTTTTCCCCCTTCAGGGTTTTTTTCCTCAGCCGTACTTTATGGTCTCTTTTCCGCGGCTTTGATGCGGTGAAGAGACCGTTACGGGTGAATGCCAGAATTCGAAAGGTTAGAATGCGGTCGGATGTAGGTATTGTAATGGCTTAAAGGCCTTCAGCCTAGCCACATAGAGAAAATATTGAAATTATATATAAATGTGTTGTAATTACCTATTAAATAAAAAATATATATATATATACAACGAAAAAATTAATATAACTTATAATTAATATAACTAATAATAACAATAATTAGATAATTAATATAAGTTATTAATATAAAAATTAGATAAAGTGCGTAATTATGTTGTATTTGTTTGGTGTAATAAAATTTTTCAAAGCAGTCGCGGGTCGCCAGTAGGAAATCCCTGCTGTACCCGTAATCAGGACCGTCGTGCAGCTCCGCAAGCGCAAAGGGTAGATGCGTGAGTGCAACCGCGTGCGTGGGTGCGCAGGGGCTGCAGGCGGCGGACGCGAGCTTCCGCGGGTGCGTGCGCGCCATGCAGGCGTCCGAGAAGGCGCAGCGCCTGGGGCTGCCGTCGGCGCGCGTGACGCAGGGCGTGCTGCCCGACTGCGTGTGGCACTTCGCGTGCGCGCAGGCGCCGTGCGTGCCCGGCGCGCGCTGCTCGCAGCAGGGCGTCGACTCCTTCCGCTGCGACTGCGACCAGCCGCTCTGCGTGCGACCCGACTTCGCCAGCACCTACAAGGTCAGCGTCGCTCGCATCCGCCACGCCTTCAGCGGGGTTGCTTTTATATATATATATATATATATATATATATATATATATAAAAGCAACCCCGCTGAAGGTATATATATATATATATATATATATATATATATATATATATATATATATATAGTCGCATCAACTGCGAGGTTATTAGCGACTATTCTGTAATATTACAATGAGGTACATACATTAAGTTTACAAGGTTCTGTAAGTTTACATAGTATGGTTACATTTTTTTTTTACAATTATACATTTTTGTTCAGTGAATAGTGAGACATTACAGTTTATATTACACCAGGGGTTGGAAATATTTTACTACATGTGATAATTTACACAGTACGTATGCTTAAAAACAATATTACAGTTTGTTTTACAGTTCGACTTTAATTGATTTGGGTTGCTTTTGTCGGTCACTTTACGCCGCTTTCAAAATGTTTCCCGACACTTCTCGCAAACTGGTGGTGCGCAGAACGAGTGAAAATCTGTGCGCCGGAGTCACTCGGCGATGCTCTCTGAACCTGAATTTTATTTATTTATTTATTTATTTATTTGTCAAAAAACAGTAAAAACTGTATATGACGTGTGGGGAAAGAAATTCATCTGCGCACATTTTCTTGAGGGCCAGAATTTAAAAAAAAAACAACGAAAAAATGAATTTAGAAAATAATTATTTTAGAAAAATAAAAATATTTGTAAAATGTTTTTTTCCCGAGTTTTAGAAAATCAATTTTAACTGTAAATGAACTACAAGCAAAAGGAGTGCTCAACAAAACGTGCGCACAGTGAAGCTACATTTACGTCCAGAAGCAAAACAAGGGGCCATCTCAGCATTTGCTCAATGGATCATGGAAACTGGACAAAAACCTGATCGAGATGGGGATGAATCAGTGAAATTGTCGCTGATTCAGTGAGAGCCGAAGTCACTGATATCTTCAGTCGAAATGTGCGGTTTCGCTGACAATCAGCGAATATGCTAACCTGTTCGTAATGGCGCCAGTATTTCGCTGGTCGTTAGTGGTAAAAGTGCCGCGCCACCATTGCTTACTGATCGTTCAGTCGTTCACGTGCTGCTCTTGTCACTGTTTCACTGATTCAAACAGTGAAGTTTCACTGATTCAAAAAGTGCGCCAGAATTTCACTGATTTGTTAAGTTCAATTCACTGCTTGTCAGTGGCAGGATTGTAACTGACACCATCAGTGAATAGTCACTGTCAATCAGTAGTTTTTCACTGATTCAGACTGAGAGAGTGTGTTTGCACCCTGAGCGGCACTTGCACCGCGCAAACACCGCGCCGGCGAGGTGGCTCAGGGACATACTCCCGACGCTGCACTGTGTGTCGTTTTGGCCGTCGAGCTGGAAAAAAGCCAATTTTCCAATGTACCAGCACCGTTATCTGGGGTTATTTGTTTCTTTTTAAAATGGCCAAAATGAGTATTGATTTCCTTCTGGATTGCTCGAGGCGCCAGTAGAACACGTTTAAACATGCACCGTCTTGCACTGTCACCGGACGCTTCTGTCAGTTGCGTTTCAGAATATCTCTTGTTCGAGACTATTGCTCATCAGCTGTAGTCTTTCACGAATGGTGATTTCCAATATTATTTCTTTTTAGTGTGTCTCAAGATGAGCAAAATATTTGTGTTGCTCGTGGGGTTCTTTGAAAAATTAAGGAATTTTAATTTTATTTTCAAGCTAAGACTAAGCTTTTAATATAGAATTTACCACGATTGTGACTACGTAGTTAAACCTTGTTCTTTTCTCTATCGAAATCATCACAGATCAGCTGCGCATACCTGCATACTCAAGTTTTATTTTTTTCGTAGTGGAAGGCTCAATTTCTCGGAGGAAGTTGTTTGTTGTTGGGTGCAAACGTTTCACGGAGACAAAGTATGACGCTGTGCTTGCATATGTTTTACACGAATTATGTGAAAAAACTATTACTGGTTCTTCAATAAGTCAGATAAAAAGTTAAACTAGCAGTTTTTTCAGTTAATTATCAAAAGATGGACCAATTTTGCGTGTCATAAACAGTTTATTGTAAGGAATTGCTCAGTGTGGCTTCAGGAAGACGAAATTTTATACTGGTTCATTTAAAATGGCTCGAAGCGCTTCAGAATCAAAGGATGTAAGTAGAGGATTTGACCGTCCACTTCAACCCTTTAGTTTGTTTGGTCCTAAAGTTGAAAAAGCGGACGTAAGAGCACTGAAAAACTGTGAAAATGGATAGAAGGAGCTGAAGGGAGGGGGTGTTGTGTGCAGGTGTTCTCGCGGCCGTCGCTGGCCGTGGAGCTGGAGCTGCTGGCGCTGGCCCCGCTGCGCGTGGCGGAGGGCGGCCACGCGCTGCTCACCACGCGTCACGTCGACGTCGTGCTCGACTACCCCAAGTACGGCGTGCGCGACTCGGGCGTGCTGCTCTACGTCGTGCAGCCCCCCAAGCACGGACGCCTCGAGGTGACCACGCGCACGCACTTGCAGAGACAACGCAGGTCTGGATCTACTCGGCTGGCCGGGAGATGCGCGGAGACAACGTGTCGACCGTCATTCGGCGACCTTCCTCAGGGCAAAATGCGTGCACTCGATCTCGCATGTCGCCCTGAGGAAGGTCGTAGAATGGCGGCCGAAACGTTGGCATGTGCGCGGCGTCTCCCGGACATCCGAGTAGCTGCTGACTCCGGCCTTCAAAGGAGATATTTGTGTGCCTTAGGCAGAGATGTAATCGATATAGGACTCAAAAACCATAGAGGCATTGCAGAAAAATAATCGCGAAGTGAACAATACAGTATCTATTATTGCATAGTTTTACTGTGTCAAATTTTAATTTTTAACAGTCTTCAAATGAGGTCGAAAAACGAAACGTGAGAGTACACTTATTTTTTGAACAATTTTTGATTTGTTTTCTAGAGACTTGGTCACTTCACCAACAATGCACGTCATTACAGCAAAACAATTGAGAGTGCTGTGATGGTTCACTCGTCCATCGTTTAGGCAGATTGCAATGTTATATAAAAAGAAGGATCTTATAGAAAAAGAAGGAAAGTTATATCTCTCATTTCCGGAAAGTCCGTATGAGAATCCATTGTTCCGTCTCTTCATTCGGAAATGTGTCACTCGACGTGACACTAAACATTTACGTGACTAATGATGATGATACGAACTAGCATACTCCCCTACAAAATAGTTAAAATTGTAAAATTGTTAAAATGTATATGGCTATTCACAAGAGCCATAACTGTAAACACTGCGCTTTTGATTATGGGTCTTAACGACATGCGTCGTTGCTCAGGTATAACTTACTACAAATAATAATTAGCAATTTTTATTATAAATATTTAATCCTTGCAATTTCTCTGAAGATGGAAACGAAAGATTTCCGAAACGTTGAAACACGCTTTAACAATCCAATTTTCTTTTTACAGATGAAGGAATTGGGACCGTAACAAGATAGGCCACATCATCCATGTAAAACTCACGCTTAATGTTACATCTTGAGAAAACTGTGGCTTATTTTGTTACTATATGCCTTGTTAATTTTTGTGAAGGGTTTGAAGTAATAATAAGATGAGACGGTCTTCAACCAATATGTTCGTTAGTTATTAAGATATACGAAGGGCGGAAAGCATGCTTTGGCTGGCATGGATTATCTTGTTACTGTCCCAAGGCCTTCAAGTGTATGAGTTTTCTAGAAGTAGTACTGTTTACAGTATTTCTATGTTTTTTTCGTAATGTGTAGTTGTGAAAGAAGATTGTGTCCTTACACTAACGAGTGTGAATTCATGATGTGTGTGCAGGTGGACTTGTGGGAGCGTGGCGGGGGCGGGGGCGGGGCGGGGGCGGCGGTGACGGCTGACGCGGCGCCGGGGGCCAACGGCGCCAGCCGATCCGTCTTCACACTGCTGGACATCGCCAAGGACAAGGCACGTGTCACACTGGCGCTCTTCAGTAGAACCCCGCTCATCCGAAATGTCGGATAACCCGAACAAAATTCGGGTTAGAGGAAAAATAAACAAATTAAATAAAAATGCTGGTTCGTAGTATAAAGAAAGGATTTTATAATTCTGTGGTCACAGAGTAAAAGTTCTTATGTCAAAAATCTTCGTTTGGAGAAAACAAGGGTTAGATTATTGAGCCAACGCTTTTTCCTGCGCTCAACGCTATTTCCCAACGGTATTTTCTCGTTAAGGAGGCAACATGTGAATTGGATCGTTTTACTAAAATAAAATATAGATATTTAACTTGTAGTTTCTCTACTTCACCCGATTTCTCCAATAATTGACTTAAGAACTTTTACCCCGTGACCACAGAATTACTGTAGAACCGAACAACTCATTATCGAAACACGAGAAGTCAAAATGAAACGTTTACTGTGCTGATAACACTTACACGCATTCACTTCACTACTACACATTTTGGGATACCAGTCGGGAGCTTACAGTGCATCCAGGCTAGGGCGGTTCCTCGTTGATTGGAGATACCTGGTTGGGAAAAGCACGCAAGCCGTCATGTAGGTCGGCATCGGAAATCGACTTCCACCAGGGAAGGTCACCGCTACCTACAGCGAATAGAAACATGCACTGCACTTTCGGGCCCTTACCTTAGCTCAACTGATGTCACTGCAGTCCCTCTGACCGGGAGGTGCTAGGTTCGAGTCCCGATGGCGGCAGGATTTTCGACCCTAGCTTCTCAGCTAGGTCGAATTCAGTCGCTGTCTGGAGGAGAATTCTAGCGGCCGGCTGCTCGATCGGTAGTTTTCCGTGCTTTCTCCGATCAACACCAGGCGAATGCCGGATCCTAACAAATGGGACAAAGAGACCGCGCGCGATCTTTCCTCCCTCTTTCTGGTCCTATTCTCACCCCCGTACACACACACTTCAACTAACATTCACTACATAACCACTCATGCCGGGAGATGAGAGCTTGTCCCGGCTGGGGCGGTGCCTCGCTGATGGGAGATACTTGACCCATCTCATGACGAGAACCGCTAGGATCTCCGGCGGGGAAAAGATCACCGCCACCTCCCGAGGAAAAACACGCACTATATTTACGGGACTAATCACCTCAGCGGTTGACACGCCTGGAAACACGAACAATCAAGAAAGCGACCTTAACCGAATCCTTGATCCATGAACGCGTCGCCTGCGGAGGAGCGCGGGAGAGAAGGAGACGAGTGTGTGTGTGTGTGTGGCAGGTGCGGTACCTGCACGACGGGTCGGAGGCGCACGCGGACAGCGTGGTGCTGGAGCTGGAGCTGTCGGCGGGCGCGGGCTTCGTGCTGCCCGCCTACCTGCAGGGCCGCCAGCGGTTCGTGCTGCCCGTCAACGTGACGCCCGTCAACGACGCGCCCACCCTCGCGCTGCCGCCCGGCGCCGTGCTGCGCCTCGCGCAGGTACATTGCTTTACGACAGTGTTGTCGAGGTCGATGCCACCAGCGGGAGTCCCTGGCACGAGTGCCACGACGAAATCGCCCCTCCACGCAGTTCATCACCCCGCCGCCAGAGACAACGCCATCACTATTGTAAAACGGTGGGGTTACTACTAATAGTTTCCTTTCCCGACGCTAGTTGCGCAGAGAAGCTCGTGGCATGCTACGGTGGCACAACGCATGCCACTGTACACCAGTAGAAGATCTTGACACCTCTACTTTAATACGTCGCGCGAGCATTTATCCTGTGAGCGCGCCCGCAAAATTAACAAAAAGAATGTGTCTGTTGTGTGTGTGGTGCGTGTGTGTGTGTGTGTGTGTGTGCCGAGCGACGTGGTTAGTACACGCTGGACTTGAATATCGAAATCTCGAAAGTTTGTATATGCGATCTATTTAGCAAAGGGTTGAGCGGCCCTTTCGCAGCAGGTGCGCGAGTACTGCAGGGATGCAACGGTCGCTGTGTGCAGGATACGTAACACATTGCCACCGGGGGCGTGTCTCGTAACCCCCGTCAGGCCCCTTGGGGTTTGGTGGTGAGGTCGCTCGCCTTTGTGACTAGGGTTCATTTCCCGGTCGACTCGTGTGAATGTTGTGGCGGACAAGGCGCGCAGGCGGTAGGGTCGTCCTGTTTCCCCTGCCAGTCAGTCCACCGTTGCTGCATCATTTCTTCAACACACGTCCATCGATAATTAACCTCATCCGCCCCAGAATAGTTCGAAAGATATAGGTTGATATTAGAATCGGAATAGTTGGTAATTAAGTGAAGTGGCATTGTGATGACTTTGACGTATTCTCAATAAAGGTTAAGAATAATAAGCCACGCGACGTTTCCTTCAGAAATTAAAACATCAAAAATCAATTAACTAATACTCATGCAAAACAAGGTAATTATTAGAGCCACAAAGGGTATGCTGTACTTTGTAAAATGACAAAAAGTCCAAAAATTGAGAAAATGAAAACTGTGGCAAGTAGTTTCTGCTTTCCCTTATCTTGAATTGTTAGAAAGAAATTATATTGCTGATGTTTTATCCTTAAACTCTACTTTACTCCCACATCGTATGCTTCATAAATCGAATGATATGAAACCTTGTTATTACTGAAACTGAGAACTAAGAGTTAAATTGCAATAGCAGGCAACACATTTATATGATTGTGAACGTATTTAGCAAGTCGACATAATTGGAAATATAATTTAATTATCTCAATTTTTGACATGAACCTCGCTGATGGTTATTTAAGTATTACTGCAATGAAATGTTTGTATTTGATTAAAACTAATACTCACCATCCACAGCATGATTTTCTTGTGATAGTTGTGAGTGAAGAAAAAACCCATTATATCTTAAATGAAAATGTTTTTCTGGATAGATGATGGGTGAAATCTGTAATTCTACAGACTTAAACCTTGTACCGTACGATTAATAAAAATCAAGTTGCATGTAGTTTCCGTATTAGTAAGTTAGGTTTACTCGTACAACTATGACAATATTCCAAACCATTAGGACAAAACATGTTACATGTATTTGTGCCTCTGTTAGTAAGTGAAAGTGCGAATGCCGGAAATCGAGTGGTTTACGTGCGTGAGTTGTACGCTCGTTCAAAAAAGCTTCAGGTATTTTGTTAGAACAGGTGTGAATGAAAATTTGTCAAGAAGCAACGCAAACTATCTTCATTGCGTGTACTAGAAAAAGAACGTTCATTCATTTCCGACATTCTTATAACCTGCTTTAAGCGGTCACTCGACCGAAAGGTCAAATTTTCGGGAATGAGCGACCGCTTAAAACAGGTTTCACTGCATTTTTTACTCTTTTACTGTAATTACATTTTTTCAGAGGTCATCTTCTCAAGTTCATTGTAGAAAATTGATATATATATATATATATATATATATATATATATATATATATATTACTGCTTATGTCGAAATAATTAGGATATAAATACATTTGAACGCAAAGTGTTGTTTGAAATAATTGAACATGCATTTTCCATAAATGCATTGTGCTGTTCGTTATGAACTTCTTGCCAGAAAGTGACACTAACCCATCTCTTGTTGCGAGAAGAAAAGCTCTTTCTACTTTTGAGAAACAGAATTTAGCTTGAAATTTACGCAGACTTTTATTTTCTTATGACTTAAAGAATAGCTCTTGTGTTATTTGAACCCAATTTAGGAAATGCCACATCCAGCCGAAAGAAAAATACTTTCATAACTTTCCTTTTTCTTTCTTAAGAAAGCTCTTGTTCTTTTTTTAGAACTCGACCCAGTTGTACGTCAACGCATTCTAAATCTTTTCTGTGCAACTTTACAAAGGCCATTGAAGAAGATGGAATAAATGAATTCCTCCGCTAAATGTAGGTTTCTCCATCACTTTGCTTTCCATGCTTCTCATCGAATTAACCGATTGTTTGCGATCACTGTTAAGAACGCTTAACCTGTGTTACTACGCATTTCCCAATCAAACAAGTTGTGATAATTGTTTCTTTGGTTACGAAACATCTACCAAAAGCGGTTTAATTTGTGTTCTACACTTTTTCGATAGTTTGCAAGATATAACACGTAATTACAACACAGGGTTTGCATGTTTTGTTGTTCAAAATCACTAAGGAGCCACAATAAATGAGTGTGCCCTGCATGATTATGAAACAACATTACTTTCCTTGTAATATTCACGAATTCGTCTCTAACAATAACAAGGTACGAGGGTCGAGGATGTAGTCTCGTTGTAATATAACTACTGTTTAGCATGGTGGAAGACGAAAAGGTCTTCCAGTTTTAATGAGAAGTCATCTAAAATTGTTATCCTATTAGCAATATTATATTTGTTGAATTGCTCTTGTAATCCATTGTTAATATTATTGATCGATTATCTTTTCTTGATATTATGAGGGTTTCGTATAATTTATAAGAGAGCAATACAAAACCTTATACATGTGCTTCTAATGGAGAAGTATTTAACCTCCATGGCTGCATCAAAGATATTTAAAACTAATGACGTAGAATATGTGGGTTGTGTTGTAGAGAAATCATCAGGTAGGTATGCAGTCCACCCAAGCGTTGTCGCCGTGCGTAACTTGAAAATAGCGTGTTTTACGACCTTGAAAAACATTTTTCAGAGCCCGAGTAATGTTTCTTGAATTGTAAATGGTTATGAAGAAAATGGGGCATGATTAAACCTCCATTTTTTATGCTCAATTCTCGACATCCCCATTCTTGGTGATGAGAACCGAACAGTACCTCGAATCAATGTAAATTTAAATTGACTATCTGATCTTGGGCGTTTGAATAGTGTGGTTCTAAGTCTTTCTGCGTTAAACCCTTAGCAACATTAGAAAGTTTATTCATGCGCAGTACCGGGCGCAGACAGTTTAGGTAGGAGCTGGAGCCGTTCTAAGTTGCATTCCCATGTGAAGCTGTAAAACTGTTTTACAAAGCGCAGAATGTTCGCGTTTTAGTAAAGTATTCGTGTTAGTAAAGTGGTTGTTGTCAATGCTTTCTTCTAAGTTTGCGAGTAGTTTTTGATGGACAGATCCAATGTATGGACAAATGCTGTTGATTAGAATGCGAATACATAAGTAGAAAGTTTTAGTTCACAAAGGAAGTGAGTCAAGACCATCCATAACTGCATTTTGCTATAAATGCCTCGGAAATGTTGTATTGGCTCGACTCAAGACTTTCGTGTTAATCCTGAGGTCGGAGCCACGCCGTGAACCGGAAATTGCGCGAGAGAAGCACGGCAAATTAATCTGTCAAAATGGCGATTGCTTTGCTAGGTTGACAGCCAACGACGGGCCCAGCTAGTTCTTTTTCAACATCATTGTTTAGGCAATGAGTTACTATTTCATCTTTTGCGCCTTCTATTATTAGGACCTTTCTGAACCCTTAGTGTAGTTCAACGCTTATCGGATGATTACGAAAAAAATTCGAAACCGTCGCCCTGTGTAATCGCTTTGTTCGAGACTTCATCACTCGCTTTCAGCCAGACTCGGCAACAAGCAAGCCAAAATCGCACTTGAAATCTCTCGATCCAGAGGACGTTGCTGAATTAGTTGTGAAAAATTTCGCCATCTGTGTACGTGCGGAAAGGAACGCAGTGACAGTAAAAACATTTTCTGTTTTACCTCAAAAACTGAAACTATTTTAAAACAAACTTGCAAACAATTATTGTAATATTTTGATAAACACATGTATTCTACATAAATACATAAAATGTTCATTCTATAGAATGACAATTTGTTCTGAGGTTCGCCGTTGCCCTCTCCCTCGACAGATGTTCTCGGGTATCGGAATAACATTGGTACGCGACATCTAACGTCTTATTGAATCGCCACACTTTGTACAACGCACTCCGCACGTTCCATTTGTCATTTACTATAATGTTCGCCATAAGAATACTCCCGGCCCATCCAATAACCTACGAAAGACACTAGAGTAAGGAGAGAACAGCTATGGGTTTTTTTGCGAACCTCTTTCTCTTCTGACTGTAGTATCTGATTTCCACCAAATAACTCTAGAAGGAAACTGTATTCCTTTGCCAACCGAATTCTCTCCTTACTAAAGGTTCTGTGTCCCACCAAAAAAGTCAAGCAGTGTCAAAAGAGAACTAATGTAAACCGTCGCTAACTACAATCTCTTTTTGCTGTAGGGCATGTGCCCCACCAAATAACTCAAGAAAGGGACCAGAGTCAGGAGAGAGCGAGCGTGTTCTCTCCGGGCTGCGGGTCCTGTGCCTCACCAAATAACCCAAGGAGGGGACCAGAGCCAGTAGAGAGCAACCGTGTTCTCTCCGGGCTGCGGGTCTTGTGCCCCACCAAATAAACCAAGGAGGGGACCAGAGCCAGTAGAGAGCAACCGTGTTCTCTCCGGGCTGCGGGTCTTGTGCCCCACCAAATAAACCAAGGAGGGGACCAGAGCCAGTAGAGAGCAACCGTGTTCTCTCCGGGCTGCGGGTCTTGTGCCCCACCAAATAAACCAAGGAGGGGACCAGAGCCAGTAGAGAGCAACCGTGTTCTCTCCGGGCTGCGGGTCTTGTGCCCCACCAAATAACTCAAGAAGGGGACCAGAGTCAGGAGAGAGCATCGTGCTCTCTCCGGGCTGCAGGTCCTGTGTCCCACTAAACACAGGGACCAGAGCCAGTAGAGAGCGAGCGTGTTCTCTCCGGGCTGCGGGTCCTGTGCCCCACCAAATAACCCAAGGAGGGGACCAGAGACAGTAGAGAGCGAGCGTGTTCTCTCCTGGCTGCGCCCCACCAGAGAAGCAAAGGCGCGAGAGGAATGCTTGGAGACGTTTATTGCGTGTATTGTGCAGGGCACGCGCAAGGTGCTGACGAGCGAGCTGCTGCGCGCCGAGGACCCCGACAGCGCGCCGGCGGCGCTCGTGTACTCGGTGCTGCGCGGGCAGGCGGGCGAGGCGCGCGGCTACGTGGAGCGCGTGCACGCGCCGGGCACGCCCGTCGACTCCTTCACGCAGCGCGACGTCGACCAGCGCCTCGTCGCCTACGTGCACAAGGGCGGCGCCGGCGGCGGCGGCGGCGACGAGGGCTCCCGGCTCGCCCTGCAGGTCAGCACCACCAGACATTCCAAAAGACTTGGGTCTTACAAATCTCATTTCACTTGGGCTATTGCAAGTTGGGCACCGAGTTTTGAAAGAATGTCATTTGTCATTCATATCTCCGGTGAGAATTCCTTATTATTGGCCTATCACTAACGTGGACATCAGTTATTCATGTCAGAGATTAGTTAATAATGACGTACAGGTCATGCAGAAAATGTCAAGACACGTTCTTTCAAAACCGGACCATACGTGATATGCATTTCTTCCATCGCAATCTACCAGACATAACAGTTACGCTCCAGTATTTTTACATGTGGAATAACGTTTACTTTTCCTACCTACAATTTAGTAGTACTGGGTTGGGAGATCAAGGATTGAAATCCTCATATCCTGAAATCCTGAGATCAGCAATACGATCTGGAATTTCGGTCTTAAAATCTGCGTGTACATTTGTTTTGAGCTGCACCTTCCCTGTCATGTCAGGATTAAGATCTATTAGCGATCAGCCAATTAGTTCTAAATGCGGGTAAGATAGGTGCGGGGGACGCGGAGATTCAAGCAGTTTTTCATCGGAAAATCTGAATTTCTGGATGGATGATCTTATGAGTAAATATCTACTTGTGCCGTTACGGAAATCATTAACAATTTTTGTTTGGAAGTATCGTACATGAAGACGCTGTGACTTTTTCAAAATGTTCTTGATAATTGCTGCATTTTTTTTCTTTTCTTTTTTTTTCAACGAATGAAAGAGTGTTGTCTTCCCAAATAATGTGTGAAATTCTCAATCTTAATGTAATAATTAGGGAACTTTGTATAATTCAGATTCAGAGTTTTCAGGATTTGCAATAGCAAAAACACACTTCTTCCTTCTATAAGAGAAAGAAGCATTTAATCAGTTTTTGTCGTTTTTATTTTCTTTGAGCAATGAATACTCTGAAATTTCTACATTTAATTCGACCGTTTTGTGTCTACAAGGTAGTTACGCAACTTTGTTTAGTAAAAATAAATGTTTTGTAATTATTTACTTTACAGAAACACGTCTCAATTTAAAATAATAAATTGTTTAAGTGAAATGCAAGTTTTGCGCTTGTACTTGAAATTCCTTAATACTACATGACTTCTAAAATATTTTTGTGCTGATTGTTTCAGCAGCCCTTACTGATATTGCTGTTTTTTTTAAATTAATACTTTACAAACTGTTAAAAATGTTACGGAATTCCTAACCAAATTTATTCTTTTTTCTTTATACATAGTACCTCGTAGGTTTTGTTGAATTAGAGCAAATAACTGCATAGTTTTGTAAAAGGCAGCATAACAACTATGGATATGCCGTAAATTCAAGTCCGCATTCAAGTAACTATATTAGTCTTGAATTGTGGCTCTTTAATGTTCTTGGAGAAAAGCCTATGATAATTTCAACCAAAGCCGCACCTCTGGTTCTTGAATTTTTTGATCAATAACATTCGGAGAAAATAGAGGCAATAATATAATTACAATTAGTTCCTTGATTTGTAAAAGCAACCAAAGTTTTCTATTGATTTCACTCCTGGCATATACAGCATTCCTAGGGACAGCATGTTTCGGAATATTTTTCGTAATGTACGTAAAAAGTCATATCTTTAATACATCTTAAATATACCGGAATGACTATGATTGCGTGCTAGTCTGAAAACCTGAAAATTATGATTCAACGTATTATTGCTATACACGTTATTGAAATGGTCACTTCATTCCATAATATGATAAATTCAAAATGCAAATGTCATGGAAACTGAAAATATCTTTGAAATGCAAATAATAGCTCAAACGATAGGATATATAACTACCTGCTCCATTCCTCTATGCAATTCTGTTGACAGTTCATTTTACCATCTTTAACCATTTAACAACTGTCAAGTGGTAAAGACATTTGACGAATCAAAACAAATGTATTACAGGAAGCGCAAAAACCGTGTGTGTGTGTGTGTGTGTGTGGGTGTGTGGGGGAGTTTTAAGAGCCAAAGAATGTGTGTTAAGAGAATGCGTGGCTGTGCGTGGTGCTCAGGTGTCGGACGGCATCGAGACGAGCGGCGTGGCCTTCCTGCGCGTGTCGGCCTACCCGCTGGAGCTGCGCCTCGTCAACAACACCGGGCTGGTGCTGACGCACAAGGCGTGGGCGCGCATCTCGCCCGCCAACCTCACCTTCGCCACCAACGCCGACGACGACGAGGCGGCGGCGGCGGCGGGCGGCGGCGCCGCGGCGCTCGACGTCCGCTACGAGGTGGTGCGCGCGCCGCAGTGGGGCAGCGTGCAGCGCCTGCGCGCCGCCCCCGCCACCGCCGCCCCCGACGCCCACGACGCCGGCCCCGCCCCCGACGCCGCCGACGCCCAGTGGCAGACCGTCGACCACTTCCTGGCGCACCAGCTGGCGCGCGACCAGATCCGCTACCTGCACACCACCGGCACGCCGGCGCACGACGAGTTCAAGGTCAGCCCTACATTCATTCGCAAGTTTTGTTGAAAAAAACAACTAAACTTACCGCAGAGTGACATTCTCACATAAACCAGCAACATTTCTGTGGTCACGGGATAAAAGTTCTTAAGTCAGTTTTTGGCAAAATTGCGTTAAGTGCTGAAACTACAAGTTAAGTATCTATATTTTATTTTCGTAAAACGACTGAATTCAAATGTTGCCCCCTTAACCAGAAAAAAGCGTTGGGAAATAGCGTTGAGCATAGGAAAAAGCGTTGGCTCAATAATCTAGGCTTTCTTTTCTCCAAGCTAAGATTTTTGACTTAACAACTTCTACCCCGTGACCACGGATTTCATATTATAAATATTATCCAATTATGCGAGACACATCACTACCTTATGCCAATATTTGGTTATAGTTTAATCATACATCCCTTTCTAATACGATTTTTTTTTTTTTTTTGAATTAAATTTTTTTTTAAGAACCGTTGGAGGCTCTTGAACTTTGGGGGCCTTCGGGCCCGTGCGTTGTCACGGGCCTGGCCGTCCACGTCACCTACTCGCTGCTTATTGCAACCATCACTTCACCACGAGTTCGATTACCTTCGTGATTCCTTTTAAAGAATTTTTCATTGATACATAATTTAAAATTTATTCTTATTATTTATTAATATTTATAACACATTCAATCGACATAGGGAATGCCTTTCATTACCTTAGAAAATTACTACAAATTATATTTGTGAACTCGGCTTCTCGCGAAGGGATCTCTCCTTTTGGTTGCCTCACTGCACATTAGAGTGGTTCAAATCCAATGACGTAATTTCTACGACGGGACCTCTAAAAAGTTGGCATTTGATATAAAAATGATATTCGCAAAGTTTCAGCTCGATGGGATAACTCTAAGACCTCTCTAATCAGCAGTCCTAAAGTTTTTTAAAAATTGCAACTTTTCTCGATAAATCTAATATTTTTCGCAGTAAAAGCAGAGCGGTTTGCCCTAGAAACGTGATCACTCAATCTATTAGAGAATGTTTCTGACTTCAATATTCAGCCTTAAAGTTGTTTAACAAACGTATAGAACGGAAGATGTGTAGGATATTTGTGGAAGAGACAGGAAAATTCGCATCCCTTTGTATTAAAAAAAACTTGTCCACGATTCTTAATTATTTAGCATTACACAGTTTAAGTAAGATGCTACAAAAGCCGAAAAAATAACGAACTTTTACAATTTTCAAAAATTGAGTTAAAGTGTAATTTATAATTAATCGGACCTATGTCATATTTATTAGTGTATTTTACTCTACTCTTACAAAAAAAATGAAGAAACATTTGGATCCATTTTTGAGAAAATTTTGAAAGTGTCCCAGGGGTGTCATGTAAAGTTACCCCTAAAATTAAAGAATGTTATTCAAATTCGTAGAGCTTCGAGTGGGGCCAGGTCGACCGGGGAGTATTCAATTTGGAAAATATCGTATGCACAGTTATGCGCTCGTGTTGTTCACTGACAAACAGACGGACTGACGTTCTGAAAAAACACTTTTTCGGTATCAGGGGACCCCAAAACTTGTATTTCCATTGAAATCTCGAAATCAATTTTACCACAGCTTAACATGTTTCTCTGTGTATACGTGCGTCTACGAGAAAATAATAATAATAATAATAATAATAATAATAATAATAATAATAATAGAAAGTATATAGAAAATCTTAAAAATGTCATTAATTTTGGTGAATATTGAGGATTTTTTCATAATTATGATTTATAACATATAAATATAAATACTAGAACCAAAGAAATTTCGATAACCATGAAGCTTCCAAAACATCCATTACATTTTTAAATGCCACAATCACCTTCCTTCTTTTGTTCATGTCAAGTTGAAACGTTTCAAATGTTTTGTCTAAACCACGGTTCATGTTTTGATTGAATAAATGAAACGATACATCATTCAGTAATTTGGCTGTACAATTTGCAAATTTGCATTTTATATAGGATATCTTATGGGCTACTAAGGGGGGACTACTAAGTAGGTTAGTACTGTTCTAGTTGTGGTTGGACTTGATTAGAGTGAAATAATGGTAGTATGAGATTTTATCTACTGGCCAAGTGAGATTTTTGAACGTGCTTGATGAAACGAATTTAGATCACACTGGGTGATCAACTGTCAGGGAAAGCCAGAGGTGTGTGGCAACTTTCGGAATCACGTGGAAAAATTGTTTTTCAGGATTTTTTCTCACGGAATTATTTTCTTTTTATCACATAGGATGTTGCGATAAAATATATTTATTTATTGCTTTGTCTTCATATGAAAAACATCCCCAAAGACAATGCGAAGTCTCCGCCGCAGATACAATTCTACGACCATGCATCTCTTGACGTTTTTATATACATTGCTTTCATTAAATTGATTGAGAAAGATAAATTATTGAACCACTGAATCTGTGTACACTATTCTTATTGAGCAGCACAAGTGAGAGGATTAGTCATGGACTATCTTGGAAATATAATGAAAATCCTTACGAATGGCAGAAAATTGCAGGTACAACATATGTACACTGCATATTTTAGCTATCGTGGGATGGTAATTACTGATTGCTTTTTAAAACAAATTTAAATTGTTTGATACATTGTCCCCCAAAATATATTCAGTTTATCTTTTTTGGTTCCATTGAATATAATTATATTAAAAAGAAACTTTTGAAAATATTTTTGCTAATTCATGTCCATCGTTTGATGTAGCAAACTGTATTTACTAAATACTGAATAACAATTTTTGAGGAAAATACATCATCTTGCATCTCTGTAAAGACAATTGATAAACATTTGCGACAAGATAAATTACGTACTCTATAATTTATTTTATTTTTTCGTAAAACAATATGAAAAAAAGTATTAACATTGACGGACAAAAAAGTGGAAAAAACATTTAACATTCACGGCCAAACTACAAATCAGCATATATTATCAACTTCTTTTGACGAAAATCATATATTAAATTAATTCTAGTAATAATCCAAAATACATAAACTTAGCCTCTAGAAATCTACTTACAATGCCATTTCATAGTTAAAACTAGCCCAAGAATGGAACTGTTATGAATGAACAAGCGGCCAGTCACTCCCTAAATTAACTTAAAAGTAGAAAAAGCAACCAATCACTCCCTACATTAACTTAAAAGTTAATAACATTTCTATAAAAACTATATTTTCAAAATTAGTCAAATTTAGATATTAGTATATAATATTAACCACTGATTTGCAGGTGTTTAACGTTAAAATTATCTTATTCAGAGTGAGATCAAATCAATTTCGAGAAATTATAGTAGTATCAAACATACTTGTTCTCACTCACCTGGACTTCAACCCATTGTCTTGATGTTAACTCTTCTTGCCCGAACTTTTGCTTCCTTTAGATGTTGTGCTCTGCGACCTTTTCCTCTTCTTTTTGAATTCCGAACCAGATTTCTTTTCAGATTTTGATTTTGATTTCATTTCGGTACTGTCTTTGGCTTCCTTTCTACTGACAGATTCACTTTTACCTTTCCTGTGGCTCGGCATGGTGTTTTGTATAGATGACTGGTCGGTCTAGTAAATTATATTACTTGCATTTTACTGTTTAATGGTTATTTTTGTCGCTTGAGCGTATTGAACGCCATAATTTTTCAATTCATGGGGGAATTGTTCCAAGCATTGGGTTTTCTCTTTTTGTAAAGCGAAATTTTGCGTAACTATGTATCCATCTTAAACAATCGAAGACAAAATCTCTCACTGCATACTGTTGTATTTCCTTTGTTTCCATTAGTTGCTTTATATTTGAAGCAATGTGATTCATATTATTTTAGTGCTCTCACGAAATTCTCGGTATATAATGTCATTCCATTCTCCTTTATACATTTGTACTTACTCGCGGGATATGTAAAACTGTTAGTGTTTCAACGAAATATGTGTTTGAAGAACTCTACTGCGTTCACTCCTGCGTTCATCGTAATGATTCTTTCCATACTATTCGTATAAATTGAAATGAACAGTCTTAGTTCTAGGAATAGAATACTATGCAATGCTTTTCATTACGTAGTTATTTGAATCGAAGAGAAAAAGTACAAGATGCTGTTATTCCTATTACAGAGACTTATAGAGGATAGTTATAGTTATACTGTTATAGAGGTTCTCGCTAGTTAAAGAAGTGTAGTAGTATTTGATATACTGTCCGATTGACGGCATACACAATCAAATTAGATACTCCTAGATTAGAAGACTGGTGGCATCTTATAAAACGTTAGAAAGAGTTGTAAAATTGTAAAGGACAACATAACTTAATCAGTTATGAAGAATCTGATGGTAATTCTATGAAGAAAATTAAATGAGTTGAAATACCACAATACTTGAAAATGGAGAGACTGCTAATGCAGGCTCTGGCACAAAGGATTGTGGCTTCGCTCTCTCATCAAGCATGGGGATTTTTCTTTGACGCATATTACTTAATAGTATGGAGAAAGTTATGTAATGCTTCAGTTAGAAACAGCGATTTTTTGACAAAAAACTCGTTTTGCGGATCCCTAATACCGAAACCCTGAATAATTTTTGCTCCTATTTGTAGTAAATTATTTCTTCTAATTGTGAAGTCATAATTTGTGTTTTGTGGGCTCTTGAAATCGAAAATTAGTCCATGCAAAACGACCGTCCGTCAGTCTACCTGAAAACAGCGACTAAATCGTTAAAACCTTTGGTTTCCCGAAAATTGCAGGTGTTTCAATTTCCTTCTGAAACGTCGGGAACGTTCGCTAACAAATCGCCAATTTGGCGTAGAGGTTAAGAGATGGTCCTTGCGAGTCCTGAAGTATCCGAGTTCGAATATCGGTGTGCCAAGAAAATGTTTGCAGGTTTGAAACACTTCCAAATAGTTCAGCTAGTATTACAATATTATGTAACCGTTACAAATAATGCCAGAAAAAACGTTTTGTTCTAGTACCATTAGTTTCTGAATGGAATTTGTTCTTCAGACTTAGATCTTTAATTAGTTTATTCAATTAATATATTTAAATTAGCTTTTTAATGTGCATTAACAACATGTTGGTGGTATTCATGTTATGTACGGTTTTTTTTAAAAATATCAGTACTTTTCGCGTAATTTTCCCTGAAATAGGGACATTTTTTACAGTTATAAACACTGAGTTTCGATTCCTTATCCACCACAACTGAATTGATAATTTTAGAGGCACAATTACAATCAATATGTTGAAAAAGAGTACCGTGTTCCTTATTAATGATCGACTAATAATAGTCCAAAATAAGCAACTCCAATTTGCTTCTTAGTTCATCAAAAGTACTGAAAGATATTTTATTTAATCTTGCAATGTTTTCTTTGGCACTTTCTTCAATAGCAGCAAGCAGACTCGCAATTTCGTTTTTTGAGGACTTCCCTGTAAGAAGTGCTTGGGCCATTCAAGTAAGCAGGACAATTGGGCAAGAAAGAAGGCACAGCTCCATGGGACAGTCGTGTATGTTTTAAAGGAACACTGATTTTAGTGCATTATCACAATAGAATACTGAACTCTCCTCAATTTCCCATGTTCGCAAATAAAATTCACGAATCTGAAAGTAAACACTGGACTTAGCAACTTACACTCTTCACTTTTTATCATAATTCCCTCACTGGTGGACACAGTCCTTATTCAGCATGATTCTCACTGTTATCAACAACACTCTACATCTACATAACCACAACTTGAAAGCTACAAGTACTATTCAACGTACACAACTGAATCATCTCAACTCGAACGAGTCGGCCTTCTGTAGCCGCCATATTGGCTTTGAAAAACTGCAGTGCGCAGGCCTTGTATGTCTAGATGGTGTTGCTTTAAATGATTTCAATGAGGTTTTTTAAAATCTCAAACGTTTTCAAGTTAAAATTCACAGTGAAAATGGCACATTTTCAGAAGCATTCAAACGTTTTCTCAAAAACAGCAACAAATGTTTCTTATAAAATTTCCACGTGAGAATATGCTTCACTTTCCTATGAACCTAGCGACCTCTCACCCCATCTCTAGGAGACGCCCGCTCTCGGGAGGCCAGTATCCGTTGCCGCTGGGCTTCTCACAGACGGAGGGTCTTTACTGCAAATCAAAGGCAGCATCCCTTTGCTGCTTGTAATCTGACAAGCCTGACCACATTAAAATATATCTAATTTACTAACGCTGGTGATCTTAGGGAACTGTAAGTGCCTGGCCTCGAAAGGCATGAACAAATGTACCCTAACACAATTTTAACATTCAAAATTACTGTGTAATCTTGTTCAATACAAACACACAAAAACAAAACAAATGGCATATATGCAAAATATACCAATGAAAATGAAAATGCAGTGACAAAAATACAATATGAAAAAATCAATTGATAAGCAATTACCAACATTAAATTACACTGCCCTGAATTTTTCCAGAATAAAACCTGTCCAAATTGTTCCTATTGGATCTTTCCTACATACAGTTGAATAGTAAAATCTTCCTTAGGGTTTTGCAGGTAGCAGTTGTTCATAGACAGACGGAGACACGTGTTACCGTAAACCAATTTTTTGGTATCAAGGGCCCACAAAACATGGATTCAGACTTCACAATGTGATAGAGGAATTAATTTTCTAGTCCGTCTGTACGTCCGTTCGTGAACTCTCCTAGCTTATAAACCGTACGTGGAACGTTTCCAAAATGGATATTCCCCAATCATTGGCTCGGCTCGAAGCATTGCAATTTTGAAAAAGATTCTTTAAAATTTGGAGGTACTTTACATGAAGCCCCTGCAACATTTCCAAAATGGCTTCACATTTTTCTACATTATTTTAAAGAATTGAGTAAAAGACATAAATATGGCATAGGTTCGTTTTTTAAAGTTAACTCTGAATTTTTGAAAATTGCTAAAGTTTTAAATTTTTTCGCCTTATTCCAACTATTACAAAATTGAAGATATATATTTTTCCTTGAAGTAAAATGTTTTCCCCCTGGATAGTTATTTCATTAAGGTCTTGTACTTTTTTTCTAAATATTAGTCTTTTTTGCGCATTATTGCGTGCAATGTGTGTTATCTTAATAAATAACAACGAAAAAACAATTTTCTCAAAAACAGTTTCAAATTTTTCAACGAAAATTTCAATACAGGACAAGCTTTTACTCTTGCAAAATATTCTTCAAGTAATATTTCAGTTCTGCCATTAGGAAATGAGAAAATGTTTTTAAAAAATGTACTTTGGGCGGCGACAGATGTCACCTGGCGCAAGAGCATGGGGCCAAAGATAGAGCCCAGGCCAAAGACACGAGACCGGGAGAGATGACTCAGTGCATCAACTGATGTCACTGCAGTCTCTCTGATCGGGAGGTCCTAGGCTCCTAGACAGGATTTTCAACACTAGCTTGTCAGCTAGGTCGAATTCAGTCGGTGTCTGGAGGAGAATTCTAGCGACCGGCTGCTTGGATCAGTAGTTTTCCGTGGGGTTTTTTTTTGTTTTTTTGTTGTTGTTTTTTTGTTTTTTATGAACACCAGGCGAATGCCGGAGCAGTTCCTTGGGAAATGGACCATGAACCGGCACGATATTTCTTTCTTCTTCCTTGTCCTATCCTCACCCCTTACACTTACACCAACGTTCACTACACAACCACACATGCCGGGAGAACGGTCGGGAGCTGAGAGCTTGTCCCGGCTGGGGCGGTGCCCCGCTGGTGGGAGATACGTGGTTGGGGGAAACTCCACTAGTCGACGGTAGGTCGGCACCGGATCTTGCCACCCAGCGGGGAAAGATCACCGCTACCTCCCGACGAAAAAGACTCACTACACTTACGGGACTAATGACCTGTGCAGTTGACGCGCCCTGCATCATGAACACTCGAACAAAACCAAAGACATTAGAAAACTCAGTACGACGAGAAAGTGCGTGCCGTTGTGTAGTAAATGGGCGTGTGGTTCAGTTCAAGGTGTCGGTGCTGGAGGTGCAGAGCCCCACGGTGTACGACTTCCGCGTGACCTTCACGGAGCTGCGCCTGGCGCTGGTGCGCAACGTGGAGCTGCAGCTGAACGGGTCGCGCGAGGCGCCGCTGAGCGCGCAGCACCTGCAGTACCGCACGGCGCCGCTGCCCACCGACGGCGCGCTCATCGCCTTCCGCGTGCAGCGCCCGCCGCGCTACGGCGCCCTGCACCACGCCGCCGCCAAGCACCGACGCCTGCAGGTGACGCACTCTTGTGCATCCGAAGCAGTGGAATTGTCGCTGATTCAATCAGTGAGAGCCGACGTCACTAATACCTTCGGTCGAAATGTGTAGTTTCGCTGACAATCAGCGAAAATTCGAAACTTTTCATAATGACCCCCAGCATTTTACTGGTCGTCAGTGGTAAAAGTGCCGCGCCACCATCACTCACTGATCGTTCAATCGTCACGTTCAATTAGTTGTCACATTTCACTGATTCAAACAGTGAAGTTTCACTGATTCAAACGCACCCCATTTTCACTGATTTGTTCAGTTTAGTTCACTGATTGTCAGTGGCAGGGTTAAAACTGACACCATCAGTGAATAGTCACTGTCAATCAGTAGTTTTTCACTGACTCACTGAGAGGGCACGCACCGCACTTCTTTGTGTAGAACAGTGGTTGCCAACTCAGTGCTCTCTGACGTCACAGAAATCTGCTCTCTTGCTCCGAACCGGCAGAACGATTTCGCATACTCAGTGCATCTCTGCTTCCGGCATAGTTGGCATCATGTGACAGCAAGGCTCCAAGGAGGGCGCCTGTCATTCAATATTTCTTATTCACGTAGGGCGTTAAGAAACAGGCTATACTTTTAGCGTTCTCTAGGCTATACGAGGGTAAAGTTTATCGGAAAATATTGAGCAATTTTTGGGACATTTTAGAAAACGTTGTGTATTCATGTAGAGTACACACAAAATCCAAATATCAGTCTCAAAGTCTCAGAGCCTTTAGTTCGTTCAGATGGATTGAGGAATATGAGTTTTGGAGAAAATCGTCGTAACGATTGAGGCTCTAGCATTGACCACGGACTGACGGACGGACAATCAAATAGACAGACGTTCTCTTTCAATCTTTTTTCGGGATCAAGGACCCATAAAACATGCATTCTGACAAGACAAAGTGTTTGAGAAAGTAATTTACTCTGCAATTTATTGTTACTGCAATTACTGTTATTTATATGAACAAGATGTATGCACTTTTTCGTTACCAGAGCCCTATTGTTTGTAGAAAAATCGTCGCTATCCGCCGCCCGATTACAATTCTTTCTCTTTAAGTAAGACCAGAAAGTAAAAGATTGGGCGCCATTTTTTTTAAATTTTGATAATGTCCGAGGGGCTTCATGTAAAGTATCCCTGGAAATTAAAATATTGGTTTCAAAATCCTGGGGCCGCGATATCAGCCAGAACGACAGGGGAATATCAGCTTTGGAGAGATACGGCTGAACGGTTTAGGCTCTTGCGTTGACCACAAGCGGACAGACAGACTGACGTTTTGCCGTCAATCGATTTTTCGGTATCAAGAAGCAACAAAATATGGCTTCTGGCTACACCACGTGTTAGAGGATTTTTTTCTAAATGTAGCAATAGGATTTATCCACTTTTTCGTTACCAGATCCCAGCAATAAAGAGTTTTTTCTGGCGAAAATTCGGCGTTTTCCAGCACACGATTACAGAACTTTCTCTTCTTACGAAGAATTCGTAAGGCGGGAAAGTGAAAAAAACCTTTTTTATTTCTTATTTATTCTAGCATGGCCACTGCCCCTCTGCAGCCGCATAAGATAAATACATTAGTAGTAGATATATACATAGATAATATTCTAGTTTTAGATATTATACAATATCGTGCGTATATGATTTATCATGATAAAAGACTCATCAGTTCTAGTCTACGGGGGATCGAAAAATTATCTTGGTAGCTTTCTTTTTAATCTTTTGGGTTGAGGATTTTGCTTACCTAAATGAAAGTGAATGGCGGAAGGGATCTTTAATATTTTAGGATAGAATTTTGGGGCTAAGAGGGAGAAGTGGACGGGGATGGGTGTAATGCTAAGTTCAATATGTAACTGCGAATTTGGAATGTACCAGGAAGCTTTAGTGATGGTCCGTAGGAATCTATTTTGATAAATTTGCATTTTGTTGATGTTTGTTTTGGCAGCGGCAGCCCAGACTGGGGAAGCTTACGAAGGTATGGGTCGTATCATTGTTTATAGAGGTGAGTAGCCACATGTAATTGTAGGGGAGATGATTTTTGAGAATTGGATATAATTGGTGGTCTCTACTAGTCGCTAGAGCTGTTCGGTGAGTAATACTTTGCCGCCATGTAAGTCTTTTATCGAACAGAACTCCAAGATATTTGACAGTTTTATTGTGAGGAAGCCAGGTGATGTGAGATTTGGGGGGACGTCAAAAAAAACCCTGTTCCCATCCTGCTTTCGACTCCCGCACCCCCGACGTCCGAGCGCGCCCCTTGCCACAGGCAGGGGTGGGGGAGGGGCGGAAGGGTGAAGGCGTGCGTGCGTGCGCGCGCGCGCGCGTGCGCAGGCGGGGGACGGCTTCACGCAGCAGGACCTGGAGGCGGGGCGCCTGCGCTACCGCCTGCACCGCAAGGCCTACTCGCACGTGCGCGACGACTTCACCTTCTACGTGTCGGCGCCCGACTGCGACACGGAGTCGGGCACGTTCTCGCTGCTGCACGTGCCCTCGGGCAAGACCAAGGACGAGGTGCGCGCCACGCTGGAGCGCCTGCAGGTGAGCCAACTTGCGCCGCTTTTCTCCCCTAAACGGAGAACACACGTAGGCGGAGAGGTGTGTGTGGGGATACTTTGTGGAAATTATCTTTATACGTAGTCGAGATAGGAGTATTACTCTCTCGTTTATTATGAATGAAAAAGAAACATTAGACGTTATTCTCTCTCGTTATTATGTATCAACAAGAGAGAAATAAACGACAGACATAGAGAAAGAAAAACATGGGAAAAAAAGGACAATATGGTTTCGAGCAGCTTAGAGGACGATGATTGGTTAATTTGAATTTAAAGGGGACAGTCAATGAAGGGGGAACATTTAAAGGGGACAGATTTAATTTGAAGGGGACCGCCAATGGAATGGTCAGAGACAGCTCACGTCGTCGGTTCATAATTTTGAGAATAGTTTTCGTTTTAAAGTTGGGGAATTTTCTTTCATTGGAGAGGTTATTTGGAGAAATTCTATAGTATAGTGATAGAGTTTGCAACATATCTGGCAACCCTGCGCAGCCGAGGCGTATCTAAGTATTCAGACGCCCATGGCAAGCACAGAATTTGCGCCTCTGTCAGGATACTTCAAATTAGGGTTATTGTTATTTGTTTCAGCGGGTATACTGTAAATAGCGCCCCCTTGTGAGTGGCGCCCATGGCACGTGCCATGTCTGCCGTACCGTAGATAGCCTCTGCTTCGCAGCCAACTACTGCTCGCCGAATCCCGAGAAGAGTTGACGTGCGCGGCGTGATCGCTTCCTCCGACGTGTGCAAAAGAGCGAGACGCGGCGGCCACGGCGAGTGCTGAATGTTCGTCGCTCGGCGAAAAGGGCAAGCGACTCACCCGCATTGCTCGGGATTCGGCGAGCGGTTTCTTGCTACTTTCCGAATACCGCCTTTAAACAGCGGCAGAGCCAGGTCTCAAGACATGGGGAGAGCGAACAAATGAAAAAGGCGTCATGGATGTAAAAAAAAATCCATTTGAAGTTATTTCTAAGAATGTTATCGTAGCTTCCATACGGATGCAACAACGACTGAATAATTCTAGTAGACAAGGGAGGGTAATCCACCATCTCAGGGATGGCGCGCCAATTGCTAGCGAGTACGATGTCAACAATATGGTTACGTTAGATTCTTCTCCGATCATAAAACGAGAAACGTGCCTGATTAGTCGGTTTGTATCTTTGAAATTGTGTAAGTTTAGTTTTTATTTGGTATTTAATCGTTACAATGAATTCTGTCTGACCGGCGTAGCTGTCGCCCACGAGAGCGCTAGATTCATATTAATCTCAATTTTTGAGAATATGACACGTGTACACAAGTCACTTTCTGATCATATTTTACGAGAAAATGTGTCTTTTTATCTCTGTAAAGGTCTGTAATTAGTTTATATTCAGTGTTTAAAATTATTAGTATTTTAGACATTGCAGTATCAAATCACGACCGATTCAATTGGTATCCGAAAATGTGCCTGTCATTCTATTTCGATCATCTTCACCCTTCACGCCGATTCGTATAAATTGTTCAGTGTAAGTAAATAATTTCTAATAATTTGTTAAGGAATGTGTTGTCATGTCTCCATTATTGGAAACAGAACAAAACATGTCCTTTTATAAAATGAAGAAAACAAGTTTGTGTCAAATTTCTTAGTTTTAAGAAAAATTAGTAAGTCTCAGAAAACCGAAGTCAGGATTTTTATTGAGGCATTAGGCCACATATTCGTATATCTTCAATAGAAACACGGAAATCAGGACGTTCGTTTTCTCCAACCTGAGCTCATGTGAAGTCTCTTCTCTCGCTCCAGATATCGCATAATCGCAAGCCCTGCTTGATGCGGTCGCGACAGAGAAAGACGAGAAATGCCGTGATACATTCCATCGTGAAGACGGGCCTTGAGGGGCAAAGTTATAAAACTTGCACTGTAGATACTGCTTGGATTAGGAGGGCTAAGTCAGGACTGTCCAACTTCGAAGGGCTTACGGGAGACATATCAGATTCTAGTTAAGCTGCGGGCCGCACCTTCATTTAAGATGGTTTTTGCTCTAACTACTGAAATTAAACTGAAATATATATATATATATATATATATATATATATATATATATATATATATTAGATACCATTTATTCAACATTCTTAATGATTAATGTACGTAAACCGAGAAAATTAATATATCATATCATTAAATAAAACGAAGATGAATTGTGCAATTGTATTGTGTTTGGTTGGTGTAATACAAAGTTTCGAAGCAGTCGCGGGCAGTTGGGAGCCCTGGGCTGAGCGTCGCGCGCCGCTGGCGCAGGTGGCGGAGGGCGGGCGGCAGGCCGTGCTGCGCTCGCACCTGCACCTGGAGACGGCGGGCATCACGGAGCTGGTGTACAACGTGACGCACGGGCCGCACCACGGCCGCCTCGACGTGCTGGACGTGGGGCTGGTGACGGTGCTGCGCCGCGCCACCACCTACTTCTCGTCGCGCGAGCTGCTGACGGAGCGCGTCTTCTACGTGCACGACGACTCGGAGACGCGCCGCGACGCCTTCCACTTCGTCGCGCTCTCCAGCGAGGAGGAGGACTTCCAGTACGTCGGCGTCTTCCACGTCGACGTGCTGCTCAAGAACGACAACACGCCCGTGCGCGCCGTCGACAAGGTGGGTGCCATCCCCGCCCCGCCCCGCCACGCCACGCCCCCTGCCCTGCCCTCCTCGCCCAGCCACGCCCCGCCCAGGCCCGTCCAGCCCCGTCCAGTCCCGCCCCGCCCAGCCCCTCCCAACCCCGCCCAGGCCCGCCAGGCCCCGCCCAGCCCCGCCCTGCTCTGCCAGGCCCCGCCCTGCCCGCCCTGCCCCGCCCTGCCCCGCCCAGCCACGCCCCGCCCAGGCCCGCCCAGGCCCGTCCAGTCCCACCCAGCCCCGCCCTGCCCCGCCCAGCCCCCTCCCAACCCCGCCCAGGCCCGCCAGACCCCGCCCAGCCCCGCCCTGCTCTGCCAGGCCCCGCCCTGCCCCGCCCTGCCCCGCCCAGCCACGCCCCGCCCAGCCCCGCCCTGCCTCGCCCAGTCACGCCTAGCCCCGCCCGGTCCTCTCCATCTTCCCCGCCCTGCCCCATACGATTATTTCGCGTTTCCGGGTGCCACAACTGCCGGGCTCCAACTGTCGTTAGTTCCGTACGTGTAGTGCATGTTTGTTTTCCTCGGAAACTGGCGTTGATCTTCCTCAGCTGGATGATGAGATTCGGCGCCGCTCTACACGTCAGCTAGCAGGGTTTTCCCCAACCAGATATCTCCCACCTGCGGGGCACTACCCCAACTGCCCCAACCTGCTCTAAGCTCCCGACTGGACTCCCGCTATGGGCGGTGGTGTAGTCTTTGTAAATGTGCACTACACCCATCGCCCCAATGGCTCTGGCGATCTTGTGGTTTTCTCGTCTTTTGCGCATGATCAGGGTCCGATTTACTTGCCAGGAAAGTAAGTAGTTGCTTCGGGGCCCCCATCCATTGGCGGTCCCGCGCCACGAAAAAAATAAAATATTCGAAAAAGTCTTGTATGTTCATGTCGGCTTTGGGGTCTCAGGACATCAATTGATGCGACACTGTAGTGCCTCTACCGGGAGGACGTAGGACGTCAGAATTTTCGATTCCAGCTACATATCGAGGTTGAATTCAGCCACCGTCTGGAGGAGAATATCAGCGGCCGGCTGCTCTGATCGCTAGTTTTCCGAGGGTTCTATCAGCATCAGTGAATGACGGAATAGTACCCTAACAAACGGGCCACGGACCGCGCGCGATCTTTCTTTCGTCTTCCCGGTCCTATCCCCTCTACACTTTGTCTAACTCACACACACACACACACACACAAACGCTACACCACCATCATAACGGGAGACTAGTCGAGAGCTTACAGTTTGTCCCGCCTGGAGGAGTGTCTAGCGGGTGGGAGATACCTGGGTAGAGAAAACCTCGCAAGTCGACGAATAGATCGGCGCCAGATCACGCCTCCACCGACACCTCCCGCGATGAAAAACATGCAGTGCATTTATGAGGTTAATGATCTTACCGTTGACGCATACGGAAACATCAACCAATTGTATGTTCGATCCATACCATAATGCGTGTCATTTGTTCATATTCATTTGTATTTGTGCAAACAGTTATTCTATTAGAAAATAGTGTCTTTTTAGTAAATCTCGAGGGTTTTTTCCCTTCTGGAGAGCCCCAACACGATTTTGTACGTGGGAGTTCCGCAGAAATTAAATCCGGCTATCCGACTCCAGATGTATCCCAAATGAGTCGTGGGAAAACAGTGAATTTTGACGTAAAAATCGTTCAAGTTGGTCTTTCCTGTTATTAAATGGGCCCGTCCTTTGCCCACGCAGGTGTTCCACATCGTGTCTGGCGGCGAGAAGCTGCTGACGGGGCGCGACCTGCGCTACTCCGACGCCGACATCGACACGCAGCCCAGCGACATCGTGTACACGCGCCGCGGCATCCCCAACGGCGGCATCTACAAGGCCGCCGACCCCTCCGTGCCGCTCTTCGAGTTCTCGCAGGTGGGGCGCGCAGCCGATTCCTCTCATTTTCTCTTTTCTACCTCGTTCATGACATCAAGGATCCCTATCTTTGAGACAGTTTTCGTCACATTTCTTCTCGAAACACGTAATAATTGTAATTTCTTAATTTCGTATTTTATTTCTGGGTCTTACAATGTTTCGATGAGTTTTACCCCTCATCTTCAAGTACACATTTGTTAATTACGTTCTATACAGGGTGGATATGATACAAGATCATGATACATGATCAACCATGTATAGAATGTAATTAACAAATGTGTACTTGAAGATGAGGAGTAAAACTCGTCGAAACATTGTAAGACCCAGAAAGAAAATATGAAATTAAGATATTGCAATTCTTATGCGTTTCTAAAAGAAATGTTTATTTATTTATTTGTCAAAAAACTAGTAAAAATTGTATATGACGTATGGGGAAAGAGATTTACCTGCGCACATTTTCTTGAGGGCCAGAATTAAAAAAAAAAAAGAAAAAATGAATTTAGAAAGCCGTTATTTTAGAAAAATAAAAATATTTGAAAATTGTTTGTTCCTGAGTTATAGAAAATCAATTTCAACGGTAAATGAACTACAAGCAAAAGGAGTGCTCAACAAAACGTGCGCACAGTGAAGCTACATTTACGTCCAGAAGCAAAACAAGGGGCCATCTCAGCATTTGCTCAAGGATCATTTGATCAGGGAAACTGGACATAAACCTGATCGAGATGATGTTATGAAAACTGTCTCAAAAGTAGGGATCCTTAATGTTATGATAAAACAATGAATAGACAGTTCAAATACGTAATAATAATTCTACCTCTTTCATTTATGTGCAGCTTTTTTAAATGTTTTGTTTAATGTAAACTTTAATATGTTTCAGATTGTTTAGGAAAGGTATGGGAGAATAATGATGAAAGTCACATTTTCAATCTTTTGAGATATTTGAATTTTAAAGTTATAATCCCTTTAATGGTGATATTTAATGACTATGAGTGAGATAAAAGTATGAGTCTATAAAACTATGAGTGAGATAGAGAAAAAACAGTGCTATGAAAACAATATTATCTATGTTCTAACATTGCTTTTATAAGGTTTCATATTTTTCTTTGTTACATTTTAACACA
Organism: Acheta domesticus; assembly: GCA_031308135.1. NCBI lineage: Eukaryota > Metazoa > Arthropoda > Insecta > Orthoptera > Gryllidae > Acheta > Acheta domesticus. Next base: position 18,120,467 of record JAHLJT010004567.1, on the reverse strand, counting down.
ACACTGAGTAATGATAACAACAAGCCTTTAATGAATAATACTAAAAATTTGGAATATCAATAAATACCCATCTGATTCTTATTTTTTAACACAAATATTGAACCTTTGGACTCGCAGAAAACAAAAACAAACTTTTTAAGGGTAAGATATGTAGAATAATGAAAAGTGGCATTTATCTTGTGATTATACCTTTATTTTCTGAAATTATTCAGTACTCTCACATATATGCTTTGATTCTTCTTTTGTTTTTTCCATTTTCTTTTTCTGTTTTATTTATGAAATAGGCAGGATGCCATAAGAAGGAACAGAAAGAGTAAATTCCCTCCAATGCCCTTCTGTTAGAATTTATTTTCTGGCCTCAGTGATGACAACTGTCTCCCAGGAACTGCTGTAACTTCCAGACCTTAAGGATACGACACATGGCTGCAGAATTTCTACTTTCAATTCCGTGAGAGGTCTGAAAGGGACAGATAACTTTCTTTTATACAATCCATCGGAAGAAAAGAATGCAGTTTACATGAATATTTGGATGCGCTTTTTAAACATAGCCTTCATGTTTTTAAAGTTAATGTGCAATTCGTTACATCTCCATGAAATTCTCAATTTTTAGAGACCTCATTTATACAGATTGGTTGTGTGTGAGAGCTGCAAAGGGAAGGTATACTACTGAAATAATATAGGAAACGATTTTCATTATGAAATTGCAAAGCACAAATAATTGTTTTTCTCGTGGAGCTAGTTTAAAAATATCATGCCATATAAATGAAATCTAGGAAAAATTATCACAAATTTAGGAAAAAGATCATGAGTTCACCATTGATGAAAACCTAACATACAATGAATACATCAACACCCTATGCACAAAAAGTGAGTTCCAACATTTTTCTCCTATACTCTCCACAATACTTGAACACTGAATCTCTGTTAACTATATACAGTAAAACCCCGCTATAAGAGACCCCGTTATAAGAGAATCCCGCTTATAGGAGACAAAATTCACGGTCCCGAGGTCAGTTGTATATAAACAATTCATTTATTTCCCGCTTTTAAGAGACCCCGTTATAAGAGATTCCCGCGTATAGTGGACAAGATTTTATTCCCCGCCATACGTTTCTTCTCGCTTGTAAGAGACAAAGCGTGGGATTTTCCTCCAGGTGAATCAGGAATTTCCTCAGCATGGTAAGGGCTTAAAATAGGCTGGAGCAGGGGTTCGCATCACCAGTGCCCGCAGGGGGGGGGAGGTGTGCGAAGTTCTCGTGAAGAAAGCTCATTCAGTTCAGTTCATCTTCGTGTCTTGGCAACAAGGAAGACGCCTATAGCACAGAGCACCAAAGCCTTATTTTGTCTATGGCCTATAGTGCGACTTTTGTAACCGTACCTCTAGAAGATATCAGCTGTTTACGGTTTCATCCAATCGGAAGCTTGTGTCGCTAGTGACGTCACGATGGTGAATTTCAAGCTCCCGATTGGATGAAACAGTTAGCAGCTGATACCTGCCAGAGGCAGAGTTGAATAAATCACAGTGTTTTGCTTTTAGTGTTTTGACCAGTGTTTCCAATTGTTACTTTCTCGTATACGTACATGTATACGTAACACAGAGAAAGTAATATAATACTGCATAAAATCGACTACGAGATTTTAACAGAATGCATGTTTTGGGGTCCCCTGATACCGAAAAAGGTTCGTTTTTTTTTTTATTTCAAAACGTCCCTTCGTGAATAACACTAGCGCCAAAACTATTCGTACATGTTTTTCCAAAATGAATATTCCGCGATCGATTTGGTTCCGCTCGAAACTCTGTGATTTTGAAAAACATTCTAAATTTTGTGGGTATTGTACGTGAAGCCCGTGGGACATTTTCAAAATTTCCCAAAAATGTCCCCAAATTTTTCTTTAAATTTCTTGTAATAATAGAGTGAAATTCACTTACAGAGGTGGCATTGTTAGGATTTTCACTGTTAACCAAATTTTCGAAAATTGGAAAAGTTTGAAGTTTTTGCGGTGTTTTCCTACAGGTACAAAATTGAAGATAGAAAATTTTTTTTATAATAATTTTTTTTCTCTATAATTAGGTCTTTCATTAACATTATGTACTAAAAAAAAAGGTTTTTCACGTAACATTGGGTGAAATAATAAACATTTACAAAACAAGATTTTCTCAAAAACTGCTCCAAATTTTTTTTTTTAAACTTTTGGTAGTGATAGTTATGAAGGTACTTTATATGACTCTTAACATCATTTTGATCTATTCTTTTGTTTTTTTCAAAATTACACAAATGTAATTTTTTTTATAACTCTCGTGTCAATATTTACATTAGAGGCGATTTGTTCACATAATCCATTTATGAGCACATGTGCTTTAAAGGTCATAAAGTTTACTCAATAGATCTGGTTAAATGGGCTCTGGAATCAACTAATTTATGTTTCCTCAAGTTTAAAATAAGTGTACAAATCATACTAATCCACTAAAAATATGGTAACTTCTCATTAAACCCCGTCAAAAACGCATTTCCCACTTATAAGAGTTCCCAGCTTATAAGAGACAAAATTCCATTCCCCCAGGTGTCTCTTATAAAGGGGTTTTACTGTATTATGGTGTAATATATCCACATATAAAATGTGGTATTGAAATTTGGGGGAGGAACAACAAACAGAAATATGATTCTGCAGGAAAGAGCACTAAGATGCATATTCAATTTAAAATCAATCCAATCTTGTGGGAACTATTACACCAAACATAAAATTCTGACTGTAATAGCACTGTACACATATAGGTTAATTATTCTATTAAAAAATAATCTCATCACTTAACATCTTAAAAAGAAAAATAAACTGCAGTGTATAAATAAAACACTAGCAGATATAAAATCTACCACAGTGTATTCAGTTCTAAACAAGTAACAAATCAAGATCCCTTTTACAATGCAATAATAATGTACAAAAAAATCCTAAACTATTAAACTGACAAATGGAATCACTTCAAAAGTAAATTAAAAGACCATCTTCATATGGCATGCCCTTATAAAATTAAGGATTTGATAGATTAGATAAATATTATGATTAATTTGCAAAGAACATAGTATAATTTTATTCTATGTAAATTTAACACTAGACTAAGTACTTGTATTATTTATTATTAGGGTTGTTTACTATATTGCGATGTATTTGTAGTAGATTGACCAAGCTTGAAACCTCTCTTAAGAGGTCTATTGGCAAATAAAATATTATTATTATTATTATTATTATTATTATTATTATTATTATTATTATTATTATTATTATTATTATTAAGAGCCCCATTTGGATCTTTTGCACTGGGGCCTCTGAGAACTTACTTGTATCACTGAGGTCAACAAGTTTTCTTGTTCCTTGAGCATCTAGAATGGTTCCCAGAATGAGACAGTAGGTCAATCACGATATGTCCATTCACAGTCAGGCTGTGATAGTGCAACATCTCTTACAATCTACACCTGTTGATTCTTGCCTCACAAAATTCAGTTTTAGATTATTCTTATGGGGAAACTTTATATTTATTTGTTTGAAGAAAAAAAAATATAAAAATAAAATTGAGTGGAATATTTCATTAGTTAGAAAAATATCACTGAACTTGTTTGTTGTTTTCCCTTCCATAGGATGATCTTGACCACAATCGGGTGCTGTTCCGCCATGAGGGTGAAGGAATATGGGAAAGTCGGTTTGTGGATCACAGATGGCCAGTTCTACGCCAATGGCATTCTGGAGGTGAAAGCATCACCTCCTTTTGTGAAAGTGGCCAATAACACTGGGCTTGTGGTACAGCATGGAGGTGCAGCAATGCTCACTATTGCTAATCTAAGTGCTGACACTAATTCTCAACATCTGGGATGACAAACTGGTGTATGAAGTTCTTGAGGGCCATCATTATGGTCACCTCCAGTTGGAGCATGAACCAGAGGCTTTGAGGGCGAATTCACACAACTGGACTTAGAGAATGCATTGTTGACCTATCATCATGAAGGAGGTGCTTTTTTACAATGACGAATTTCATTTCGAGTTGGAGCTAGTGACACAACAGCTGATGGCAAGTTTGGAATTCGGGTATTCCCATTCACGCTACTGGGAACCTCTTATTGTGGCCACAAATCGAACTCTGCATGTTGAAGAGTCAACAAGTGTTGCTATTACTGCTAGCTTCTCTTAAGGTGTGGTTGAATTTGTGCTCCTTTCTTTTCTTAGCTGAATGAGCCATTATCGAAAGTAAAAGTTCAAATATCGAATGTAACAAACTTAAACGTTAAAACATAGTTTCAAGGCATTCTGATTGATGATCAATTTCTGAATCATGCTTTGCAAAAGTTAAAAAATGTCTGGGAGAAATAAAACCAGCAAAATTATTTAGAATATGTACTTGTCAGAATTTTAGTTTATGTAACTGGTATTTTCATGTAAGACTTACATTCATGGAAATAATTTTACCTTCATTTTTTCATAGGTGATGCTCCTCAGATCCCTGCTACAGATATCACTTACATCATAACAGAACCTCCTGTATTGGCTATTTGGAAATAGAGCCAGTGGTTGACATTCATTCAGATCAAACAGACACAGATGATTCCAGACCTAACATAGTGAATGTTTTTGAACAAGCATTACTGAATGAAGGTCGACTGTACTACATTCAATCAACAGCCAATAAGACTCATGATCAATTTGTTGTCGACGTTACGAATGGGCATCTCCTGGCTAAGAAATCTAATAGTACGCTTTATTATTGTGCCTGAATGGATGTATATCAATAATGGTGAACTCCAAGTAATAGAGGGGGGGCACCATTACTTTGCCTGCCAACCTTTTGCCAGACTCACTGAATATTACCGAGGGCGTGTGACAGAATTTCGAGTATTGAAACTGCCAAAATCTGGAGTATTGCAGCTATCTAGAGAACCAGGACAACAGTTGCAGAAGTTTACAACTACTCAATTGAAGAGTGGCTTGTTACAGGTGAGACAATGAAATTCTCATGCCCTCATGACATGATATGTTCACAGAAAAATTTCATGAGACAAAAATGAAAGATAGCTGAGCAATTGATGATTTTTTCTTGGAATTTGTTGAAATGCAATTCTTTTGTTATTACTATTTATCCACTTATGTACGAAATAATTGGTAATCACTTCATGAAAACATCATTATCATCATTCTTTCAGGCTTTCTTTTGTACATACAGTAGACATAGATGACATTGAGTGATCCTGCATATGTTTCTTAATTATCCAATTACTTCTGTTACATTTATTTATTTTATTATCAAATCTTCGTATTCTTAAACAATTGTTTCACTGACTTTTTTTCCCTCTCTCTCTCTCTCTCTCTCTCTCTCTCTCTCTCTCTCTCCAAATATGTTTTCTGTTTCTTCTATGATTGATCCTTATATATTACTATCTTCACTCTTCTTTATGTTCGTTTCATATTCTCTTTTTTTTCCACAGAGTGTGAAGGGTGCAACTGCTTCAAGGGCATTCTTAGTGTTATCAGTATCTATTATCATTCTGTGCTGATACTATACTGTGCTAAATCATTTTGTGCTCATTCTATTTATTTGTATCTCTTTTTTTCCTTTCTTTCTGTTTTTTCTTCTTCTTTTCTTTTCTTTCTCTTTCTCTTTCAAGTTGTGAATGTTTAACATGTGTATTAAATTGAACAGACACGGCATAGTTGTTTGTTAGTTGGAGACCAGAGATAAGTTGGGCAATTTTTAATGAACATTGTCTTTGCAAAATTTGTTTATGAGTAGTTACATTGAAATAAATATCATTCAGCTACTCATAACGTCCCTGATTCATTAATATTTAAGAAAATGGCCTGTCATTTTCTGTTACTATTTTAAGTGTAGAAAACCTAGAGATGTAAAATACCCCTTCCTCATAGGTAGGAATGAGATTGAACACTTCAAGGGGATAATTTGGACAACCAGAAAAATGTGTGTATGTAACATTATCAACGATTTTTGTATTTAAAAATATACAAAAATGAAAAAGAATTACATTAGAAATATTGGCAAAATACTGCTTGTAATTTCTTGCAAATATTTCTCTTCATCATTATCTTCTTCTCCTTCTGTTTCTTCTTCTTCTCTCTACTTCTTCCCCTTCTTTCCCTCCTCCTTCTTCCCCTTCTTCTCCTCCTTCTTTCCCCTTTTTCTTCTCCTTCTTACCCTTCTTCTCCTCCTCCTTCCCCTTCTTCTCCTCCTCCTTCCCCTTCTTCTTCTCCTTCTTATCCAACTTTGTTTTTTCTTCTCTTCTTCAACTTTGCTTTCCTCTTCTTCTTCTTCTTCAACTTCGTCTTCTTTATTTCCATCTTCTCATTTATTTTAGATAGGTCTTTCAGCTCATCATTGTAGTTTCTTAGTTGTTTTACCTGTCCTAGCTGTCTGTCTGTCCATCCATCCCTCTTGCATCTCTGTCTGCCCATATGTGAACACCACTAGTGCCTAAACTATATGTAGGATTTTTTCCAAAATGGATATTTCCCAAACATCTGGTTCGACTCGAAGCTTTGCAATTTTGATAATAATTTTTTAAAATTTGGGGGTACTTTACATGAAGCCCCTGCAACATCTTCAAAATTTTCTCAAAAAATGTTCCAAATTTTTTCTATAAATATTTTGAAAGAATTGAATAAAATACACTTATAAAGATGGTGGTGTCTGTTTTGTGTAAATTTTTCTAAAATTCAAAAATTCCTGTGAAAAGAGCTTCAAATTTCTCATTTACAGTGATGCTTAAATGACTTTCTTTTTTTTTTTTTGGCACCAAAATTTTCCTTGTAGGATCAGGATTTACTCTTGTATTATAATGTTTTTAAAGTAATATTTCAGTCCTGCAAACTGAAAAATTGAGAAAATTTTTATAAAAAAAGGTAATTTTGTGATGATAGATAGCAGCTGGGAAGAGCAGGGCAAGATTAAAGAGCTAGCGCAGTTCAAAAGAAATTAGAAAACTAACCAGTACGAGAATGTCTGTGTCATTCTGTAGAACCACTAGTTTTTTTTTTTAGTTTTCCTCTGGTTTGAAGCCAAAGCTTCATCTGCCTCAAATTTTGATTCTTTAATTACTCTCCAAGGTTTTTCTAATGTTCTTTGATTTTCCGTTTCTTAGAATTTTGTTGTTTCCCGTTCAATCATATCTGTTGTGCTCTGATCTTATCTCTTATGCTCTGATCCTCTAATAATTGCTGCCCTGCTACAAGAAGATTTTACCACTTTCAAAAGGATAGTATAATTACATACTTTTATTAGTAGAAAAATGTGTTTAAAATAATTTTTTTGAAGTGTTAT
>JAHLJT010004567.1:17944689-18112152 GCA_031308135.1 Acheta domesticus | reverse complement strand
CAAACGTACTTAACAATCGAACAGCATTCCGATGCAGTTTTGGAAAACGGTTTTCTGGGAAATTCTTTTCCTAAATGTTCACGTTGTATCGGTATGCAATAAAATTAACCTCATTTGTGTTATTTTACAGTCAAAACAACGCACGAACATCAAAATACATCCAAAACTTACTTCTAGTGAGTCGTTTTTCAGAACACTGAAAACTTCCTTTTCTTTTTCGCGTGTTTTTCATTTCATCAGCATGATTAAATGTATAATGTCGTGGCAAATTAAACTTCTTCACGTGATTGAAGCCTTTATGTAAACTAAACATTTGGCATAGCTGCCGTAGTCGGCGAAAAGATACTTTTCTTCCTATACTGCACTGAAAATTGTCGGTGTAGATGCTCTGGTCTGTGAAGTGCTCGCGTCGACTTCCATGTTTCCGCGACTGGGACACTGTATCAGTTATCGCCAGGCGCGCAACGCTCGGGCTCCGGTGTCCCGCTCTCGGCTGACAACACGGCTCCGCGCTGCCGATTTGCTCTGCTTGAGCGGCCCTGTTATAAATATTATCCAATGATGCGAGACACATCACTACCTTATGCCAATATTTTGCTTATAGTTTAATCATACATCCCTTTCTAATACGATTTTATTTTTTATTTATTTATTTTTTAAATTTTGTATTAAAAATTTTTCAAGAACCGTGGGAGGCTCTTGAACTTTGGGGGCCTTCGGGCCCGTGCGTTGTCACGGGCCTGGCCGTCCACGTCACCTACTCGCTGCTTATTGCAACCATCACTTCACTACGAGTTCGATTACCTTCGTGATTCCTTTTAAAGAATTTTTCATTGATACATAATTTAAAATTTATTCTTATTATTTATTAATATTTATAACACATTCAATCGACATAGGGAATGCCTTTCATTACCTTAGAAAATTACTACAAATTATATTTGTGAACTCGGCTTCTCGCGAAAGGATCTCTCCGTTTGGTTGCCTCACTGCACATTAGAGTGGTTCAAATCGAATGACGTAATTTCTACGACGGGACCTCTAAAAAGTTGGCATTTGATATAAAAATAAGATTCGCAAAGTTTCAGCTCGATGGGATAACTCTAAGACCTGTCTAATCAACAGTCCTAAAGTTTTTAAAAATTGCAACTTTTCTCGATAAATCTAATATTTTTCGCAGTAAAAGGAGAGCGGTTTGCCCTAGAAACGTGATCACTCAATCTATTAGAGAATGTTTCTGACTTCAATATTCAGCCTTAAAGTTGTTTAACAAACGTATAGAACGGAAGATGTGTAGGATATTTGTGGAAGAGACAGGAAAATTCGCATCCCTTTGTATTAAAAAAAAACTTGTCCACGATTCTTAATTATTTAGCATTACACAGTTTAAGTAAGATGCTACAAAAGCCGAAAAAATAACGAACTTTTACAATTTTCAAAAATTGAGTTAAAGTGTAATTTATAATTAATCGGACCTATGTCATATTTATTAGTGTATTTTACTCTACTCTTACAAAAAAAATGAAGAAACATTTGGATCCATTTTTGAGAAAATTTTGAAAGTGTCCCAGGGGTGTCATGTAAAGTTACCCCTAAAATTAAAGAATGTTATTCAAATTCGTAGAGCTTCGAGTGGGGCCAGGTCGACCGGGGAGTATTCAATTTGGAAAATATCGTATGCACAGTTATGCGCTCGTGTTGTTCACTGACAAACAGACGGACTGACGTTCTGAAAAAACACTTTTTCGGTATCAGGGGACCCCAAAACTTGTATTTCCATTGAAATCTCGAAATCAATTTTACCACAGCTTAACATGTTTCTCTGTGTATACGTGCGTCTACGAGAAAATAATAATAATAATAGAAAGTATATAGAAAATCTTAAAAATGTCATTAATTTTGGTGAATATTGAGGATTTTTTCATAATTATGATTTATAACATATAAATATAAATACTAGAACCAAAGGAATTTCGATAACCATGAAGCTTCCAAAACATCCATTACATTTTTAAATGCCACAATCACCTTCCTTCTTTTGTTCATGTCACGTTGAAACGTTTCAAATGTTTTGTCTAAACCACGGTTCATGTTTTGATTGAATAAATGAAACGATACATCATTCAGTAATTTGGCTGTACAATTTGCAAATTTGCATTTTATATAGGATATCTTATGGGCTACTAAGGGGGGACTACTAAGTAGGTTAGTACTGTTCTAGTTGTGGTTGGACTTGATTAGAGTGAAATAATGGTAGTATGAGATTTTATCTACTGGCCAAGTGAGATTTTTGAACGTGCTTGATGAAACGAATTTAGATCACACTGGGTGATCAACTGTCAGGGAAAGCCAGAGGTGTGTGGCAACTTTCGGAATCACGTGGAAAAATTGTTTTTCAGGATTTTTTCTCACGGAATTATTTTCTTTTTATCACATAGGATGTTGCGATAAAATATATTTATTTATTGCTTTGTCTTCATATGAAAAACATCCCCAAAGATAATGCGAAGTCTCCGCCGCAGATACAATTCTACGACCATGCATCCCTTGACGTTTTTATATACATTGCTTTCATTAAATTGATTGAGAAAGATAAATTATTGAACCACTGAATCTGTGTACACTATTCTTATTGAGCAGCACAAGTGAGAGGATTAGTCATGGACTATCTTGGAAATATAATGAAAATCCTTACGAATGGCAGAAAATTGCGGTACAACATATGTACATTGCATATTTTAGCTATCGTGGGATGGTAATTACCGATTGCTTTTTAAAACAAATTTAAATTGTTTGATACATTGTCCCCCAAAATATATTCAGTTTATCTTTTTTGGTTCCATTGAATATAATTATATTAAAAGAAACTTTTGAAAATATTTTTGCTAATTCATGTCATCGTTTGATGTAGCAAACTGTATTTACTAAATACTGAATAACAATTTTTTGAGGAAAATACATCATCTTGCATCTCTGTAAAGACAATTGATAAACATTTGCGACAAGATAAATTACGTACTCTATAATTTATTTTATTTTTTCGTAAAACAATATGAAAAAAGTATTAACATTGACGGACAAAAAAGTGGAAAAAACATTTAACATTCACGGCCAAACTACAAATCAGCATATATTATCAACTTCTTTTGACGAAAATCATATATTAAATTAATTCTAGTAATAATCCAACATACATAAACTTAGCCTCTAGAAATCTACTTACAATGCCATTTCATAGTTAAAACTAGCCCAAGAATGGAACTGTTATGAATGAACAAGCGGCCAGTCACTCCCTAAATTAACTTAAAAGTAGAAAAAGCAACCAATCACTCCCTACATTAACTTAAAAGTTAATAACATTTCTATAAAAACTATATTTTCAAAATTAGTCAAATTTAGATATTAGTATATAATATTAACCACTGATTTGCAGGTGTTTAACGTTAAAATTATCTTATTCAGAGTGAGATCAAATCAATTTCGAGAAATTATAGTAGTATCAAACATACTTGTTCTCACTCACCTGGACTTCAACCCATTGTCTTGATGTTAACTCTTCTTGCCCGAACTTTTGCTTCCTTTAGATGTTGTGCTCTGCGACCTTTTCCTCTTCTTTTTGAATTCCGAACCAGATTTCTTTTCAGATTTTGATTTTGATTTCATTTCGGTACTGTCTTTGGCTTCCTTTCTACTGACAGATTCACTTTTACCTTTCCTGTGGCTCGGCATGGTGTTTTGTATAGATGACTGGTCGGTCTAGTAAATTATATTACTTGCATTTTACTGTTTAATGGTTATTTTTGTCGCTTGAGCGTATTGAACGCCATAATTTTTCAATTCATGGGGGAATTGTTCCAAGCATTGGGTTTTCTCTTTTTGTAAAGCGAAATTTTGCGTAACTATGTATCCATCTTAAACAATCGAAGACAAAATCTCTCACTGCATACTGTTGTATTTCCTTTGTTTCCATTAGTTGCTTTATATTTGAAGCAATGTGATTCATATTATTTTAGTGCTCTCACGAAATTCTCGGTATATAATGTCATTCCATTCTCCTTTACACATTTGTACTTACTCGCGGGATATGTAAAACTGTTAGTGTTTCAACGAAATATGTGTTTGAAGAACTCTACTGCGTTCACTCCTGCGTTCATCGTAATGATTCTTTCCATACTATTCGTATAAATTGAAATGAACAGTCTTAGTTCTAGGAATAGAATACTATGCAATGCTTTTCATTACGTAGTTATTTGAATCGAAGAGAAAAAGTACAAGATGCTGTTATTCCTATTACAGAGACTTATAGAGGATAGTTATAGTTATACTGTTATAGAGGTTCTCGCTAGTTAAAGAAGTGTAGTAGTATTTGATATACTGTCCGATTGACGGCATACACAATCAAATTAGATACTCCTAGATTAGAAGACTGGTGGCATCTTATAAAACGTTAGAAAGAGTTGTAAAATTGTAAAGGCAACATAACTTAATCAGTTATGAAGAATCTGATGGTAATTCTATGAAGAAAATTAAATGAGTTGAAATACCACAATACTTGAAAATGGAGAGACTGCTAATGCAGGCTCTGGCACAAAGGATTGTGGCTTCGCTCTCTCATCAAGCATGGGGATTTTTCTTTGACGCATATTACTTAATAGTATGGAGAAAGTTATGTAATGCTTCAGTTAGAAACAGCGATTTTTTGACAAAAAACTCGTTTTGCGGATCCCTAATACCGAAACCCTGAATAATTTTTGCTCCTATTTGTAGTAAATTATTTCTTCTAATTGTGAAGTCATAATTTGTGTTTTGTGGGCCTCTTGAAATCGAAAATTAGTCCATGCAAACGACCGTCCGTCAGTCTACCTGAAAACAGCGACTAAATCGTTAAAACCTTTCGGTTTCCCGAAAATTGCAGGTGTTTCAATTTCCTTCTGAAACGTCGGGAACGTTCGCTAACAAATCGCCAATTTGGCGTAGAGGTTAAGAGATGGTCCTTGCGAGTCCTGAAGTATCCGAGTTCGAATATCGGTGTGCCAAGAAAATGTTTGCAGGTTTGAAACACTTCCAAATAGTTCAGCTAGTATTACAATATTATGTAACCGTTACAAATAATGCCAGAAAAAACGTTTTGTTCTAGTACCATTAGTTTCTGAATGGAATTTGTTCTTCAGACTTAGATCTTTAATTAGTTTATTCAATTAATATATTTAAATTAGTTTTTTAATGTGCATTAACAACATGTTGGTGGTATTCATGTTATGTACGGTTTTTTTTAAAAATATCAGTACTTTTCGCGTAATTTTCCCTGAAATAGGGACATTTTTTACAGTTATAAACACTGAGTTTCGATTCCTTATCCACCACAACTGAATTGATAATTTTAGAGGCACAATTACAATCAATATGTTGAAAAAGAGTACCGTGTCCCTTATTAATGATCGACTAATAATAGTCCAAAATAAGCAACTCCAATTTGCTTCTTAGTTCATCAAAAGTACTGAAAGATATTTTATTTAATCTTGCAATGTTTTCTTTGGCACTTTCTTCAATAGCAGCAAGCAGACTCGCAATTTCGTTTTTTGAGGACTTCCCTGTAAGAAGTGCTTGGGCCATTCAAGTAAGCAGGACAATTGAGCAAGAAAGAAGGCACAGCTCCATGGGACAGTCGTGTATGTTTTAAAGGAACACTGATTTTAGTGCATTATCACAATAGAATACTGAACTCTCCTCAATTTCCCATGTTCGCAAATACAATTCACGAATCTGAAAGTAAACACTGGACTTAGCAACTTACACTCTTCACTTTTTATCATAATTCCCTCACTGGTGGACACAGTCCTTATTCAGCATGATTCTCACTGTTACCAACAACACTCTACATCTACATAACCACAACTTGAAAGCTACAAGTACTATTCAACGTACACAACTGAATCATCTCAACTCGAACGAGTCGGCCTTCTGTAGCCGCCATATTGGCTTTGAAAAACTGCAGTGCGCAGGCCTTGTATGTCTAGATGGTGTTGCTTTTAAATGATTTCAATGAGGTTTTTTAAAATCTCAAACGTTTTCAAGTTAAAATTCACAGTGAAAATGGCACATTTTCAGAAGCATTCAAACGTTTTCTCAAAAACAGCAACAAATGTTTCTTATAAAATTTCCACGTGAGAATATGCTTCACTTTCCTATGAACCTAGCGACCTCTCACCCCATCTCTAGGAGACGCCCGCTCTCGGGAGGCCAGTATCCGTTGCCGCTGGGCTTCTCAGCGACGGAGGGTCTTTACTGCAAATCAAAGGCAGCATCCCTTTGCTGCTTGTAATCTGACAAGCCTGACCACATTAAAATATATCTAATTTACTAACGCTGGTGATCTTAGGAAACTGTAAGCGCCTGGAGTTCGAAAGGCATGAACAAATGTACCCTAACACAATTTTAACATTCAAAATTACTGTGTAATCTTGTTCAATACAAACACACAAAAACAAAACAAATGGCATATATGCAAAATATACCAATGAAAACGAAAATGCAGTGACAAAAATACAATATGAAAAAATCAATTGATAAAGCAATTACCAACATTAAATTACACTGCCCTGAATTTTTCCAGAATAAAACCTGTACAAATTGTTCCTATTGGATCTTTCCTATATACAGTTGAATAGTAAAATCCTCCTTAGGGTTTTGCAGGTAGCGTTGTTCATAGACAGACGGAGACACGTGTTACCGTAAACCAATTTTTTGGTATCAAGGACCCACAAAACATGGATTCAGACTTCACAATGTGATAGAGGAATTAATTTTCTAGTCCGTCTGTACGTCTGTTCGTGAACTCTCCTAGCTCATAAACCGTACGTGGAACTTTTCCAAAATGGATATTCCCCAATCATTTGGCTCGGCTCGAAGCATTGCGATTTTGAAAAAGATTCTTTAAAATTTGGAGGTACTTTACATGAAGCCCCTGCAACATTTCCAAAATGGCTTCACATTTTTCTACATTATTTTAAAGAATTGAGTAAAAGACATAAATATGGCATAGGTTCGTTTTTTAAAGTTAACTCTGAATTTTTGAAAATTGCTAAAGTTTTAAATTTTTTCGCCTTATTCCAACTATTACAAAATTGAAGATATATATTTTTCCTTGAAGTAAAATGTTTTCCCCCTGGATAGTTATTTCATTAAGGTCTTGTACTTTTTTTCTAAATATTAGTCTTTTTTGCGCATTATTGCGTGCAATGTGTGTTATCTTAATAAATAACAACGAAAAAAACAATTTTCTCAAAAACAGTTTCAAATTTTTCAACGAAAATTTCAATACAGGACAAGCTTTTACTCTTGCAAAATATTCTTCAAGTAATATTTCAGTTCTGCCATTAGGAAATGAGAAAATGTTTTAAAAAATGTACTTTGGGCGGCGACAGATGTCACCTGGCGCAAGAGCATGGGGCCAAAGATAGAGCCCAGGCCAAAGACACGAGACCGGGAGAGATGACTCATTGCATCAACTGATGTCACTGCAGTCTCTCTGATCGGGAGGTCAGGACCGGGAGCAGGTCCTAGGTTCGAGTCCCGACGGCGGCAGGATTTTCGACACTAGCTTGTCAGCTAGGTCGAATTCAGTCGGTGTCTGGAGGAGAATTCTAGCGACCGGCTGTTGTGATCGGTAGTTTTTCGTGTTTTTTTTGTTGTTGTTTTGTTTTGTTTTTTATGAACACCAGGCGAATGCCAGGGCAGTTCCTTGGGAAATGGACCATGAACCGGCACGATATTTCTTTCTTCTTCCTTGTCCCCTTACACTATCCTCACCCCTTACACTTACACCAACGTTCACTACACTACCACACATGCCGGGAGAACGGTCGGGAGCTGAGAACTTGTCCCGGCTGGGGCGGTGCCCCGCTGGTGGAGATACTTGGTTGGGGGAAACTCCACTAGTCGACGGTAGGTCGGCACCGGATCTTGCCATCCAGCGGGAAAGATCACCGCTACCTCCCGACGAAAAAGACGCACTACACTTACGGGACTAATGACCTGTGCAGTTGACGCGCCCGGCATCACGAACACTCGAACAAAACCAAAGACATTAGAAAACTCAGTACGACGAGAAAGTGCGTGCCGTTGTGTAGTAAATGGGCGTGTGGTTCAGTTCAAGGTGTCGGTGCTGGAGGTGCAGAGCCCCACGGTGTACGACTTCCGCGTGACCTTCACGGAGCTGCGCCTGGCGCTGGTGCGCAACGTGGAGCTGCAGCTGAACGGGTCGCGCGAGGCGCCGCTGAGCGCGCAGCACCTGCAGTACCGCACGGCGCCGCTGCCCACCGACGGCGCGCTCATCGCCTTCCGCGTGCAGCGCCCGCCGCGCTACGGCGCCCTGCACCACGCCGCCGCCAAGCACCGACGCCTGCAGGTGACGCACTCTTGTGCATCTGAAGCAGTGGAATTGTCGCTGATACCTTCGGTCGAAATGTGTAGTTTCGCTGACAATCAGCGAAAATTCGAAACTTTTCATAACGACCCCCAGC
Source organism: Acheta domesticus (assembly GCA_031308135.1). Classification (NCBI taxonomy): domain Eukaryota; kingdom Metazoa; phylum Arthropoda; class Insecta; order Orthoptera; family Gryllidae; genus Acheta; species Acheta domesticus. Next base: position 18,103,630 of record JAHLJT010004567.1, on the reverse strand, counting down.
ATTTCACTGGTCGTCAGTGGTAAAAGTGCCGCGCCACCATCACTCACTGATCGTTCAGTCATCACGTTCAATTAGTTGTCACATTTCACTGATTCAAACAGTGAAGTTTCACTGATTCAAACGCACCCCATTTTCACTGATTTGTTCAGTTTAGTTCACTGATTGTCAGTGGCAGGGTTAAAACTGACACCATCAGTGAATAGTCACTGTCAATCAGTAGTTTTTCACTGACTCACTGAGAGGGCACGCACCGCACTTCTTTGTGTAGAACAGTGGTTGCCAACTCAGTGCTCTCTGACGTCACAGAAATCTGCTCTCTTGCTCCGAACCGGCAGAAACGAGTTCGCATACTCAGTGCATCTCTGCTTCCGGCATAGTTGGCATCATGTGACAGCAAGGCTCCAAGGAGGGCGCCTGTCATTCAATATTTGCTATTCACGTAGGGCGTTAAGAAACAGCCTATACTTTTAGCGTTCTCTAGGCTATACGAGGGTAAAGTTTATCGGAAAATATTGAGCAATTTTTGGGACATTTTAGAAAACGTTGAGTATTCATGTAGAGTACACACAAAATCCAAATATCAGTCTCAAAGTCTCAGAGCCTTTAGTTCGTTCAGATGGATTGAGGAATATCAGTTTTGGAGAAAATCGTCGTAACGATTGAGGCGCTAGCATCGACCACGGACTGACGGACGACAATCAAATAGACAGACGTTCTCTTTCAATCTTTTTTCGGGATCAAGGACCCATAAAACATGCATTCTGACAAGACAAAGTGTTTGAGAAAGTAATTTACTCTGCAATTTATTGTTACTGCAATTACTGTTATTTATATGAACAAGACGTATGCACTTTTTCGTTACCAGAGCCCTATTGTTGTAGAAAAATCGTCGCTATCCGCCGCCCGATTACAATTCTTTCTCTTTAAGTAAGACCAGAAAGTAAAGATTGGGCGCCATTTTTTTAAAAATTTTGATAATGTCCGAGGGGCTTCATGTAAAGTATCCCTGGAAATTAAAATATTGGTTTCAAAATCCTGGGGCCGCGATATCAGCCAGAACGGACAGTGGAATATCAGCTTTGGAGAAATACAGCTGAACGGTTTAGGCTCTTGCCTTGACCACAAGCGGACAGACAGACTGACGTTTTGCCGTCAATCGATTTTTCGGTATCAAGAAGCAACAAAATATGGCTTCTGGCTACACCACGTGTTAGAGGATTTTTTCTAAATGTAGCAACAGGGATTTATCCACTTTTTCGTTATCAGATCCCAGCAATAAAGAGTTTTTTTCTGGCGAAAATTCGGCGTTTTCCAGCACACGATTACAGAACTTTCTCTTCTTACGAAGAATTCGTAAGGCGGGAAAGTGAAAAAAAACCTTTTTTATTTCTTATTTATTCTAGCATGGCCACTGCCCCTCTGCAGCCGCATAAGATAAATACATTAGTAGTAGATATATACATAGATAATATTCTAGTTTTAGATATTATACAATATCGTGCGTATATGATTTATCATGATAAAAGACTCATCAGTTCTAGTCTACGGGGGATCGAAAAATTATCTTGGTAGCTTTCTTTTTAATCTTTTGGGTTGAGGATTTTGCTTACCTAAATGAAAGTGAATGGCGGAAGGGATCTTTAATATTTTGGGATAGAATTTTGGGGCTAAGAGGGAGAAGTGGACGGGGATGGGTGTAATGCTAAGTTCAATATGTAACTGCGAATTTGGAATGTACCAGGAAGCTTTAGTGATGGTCCGTAGGAATCTATTTTGATAAATTTGCATTTTGTTGATGTTTGTTTTGGCAGTGGCAGCCCAGACTGGGGAAGCTTAGGAAAGTATGGGTCGTATTGCTTTATAGAGGTGAGTAGCCACATGTAATTGTAGGGGGGATGATTTTTTGAGAATTGGATATAATTGGTGGTCTCTACTAGTCGCTAGAGCTGTTCGGTGAGTAATACTTTGCCGCCATGTAAGTCTTTTATCGAACAGAAGTCCAAGATATTTGACAGTTTTATTGTGAGGTGATGTTTTGATTTTGGTATGTGAGATTTGGGGGGACGTCAAAAAACCCTGTTCCCATCCTGCTTTCGTCTCCCGCACCCCCGACGTCCGAGCGCGCCCCTTGCCACAGGCAGGGGTGGGGGAGGGGCGGAAGGGTGAAGGCGTGCGTGCGTGCGCGCGCGCGTGCGCAGGCGGGGGACGGCTTCACGCAGCAGGACCTGGAGGCGGGCCGCCTGCGCTACCGCCTGCACCGCAAGGCCTACTCGCACGTGCGCGACGACTTCACCTTCTACGTGTCGGCGCCCGACTGCGACACGGAGTCGGGCACGTTCTCGCTGCTGCACGTGCCCTCGGGCAAGACCAAGGACGAGGTGCGCGCCACGCTGGAGCGCCTGCAGGTGAGCCAACTTGCGCCGCTTTTCTCCCCTAAACGGAGAACACACGTAGGCGGAGAGGTGGTGTGTGGGATACTTTGTGGAAATTATCTTTATACGTAGTCGAGATAGGAGTATTACTCTCTCGTTTATTATGAATGAAAAAGAAACATTAGACGTTATTCTCTCTCGTTATTATGTATCAACAAGAGAGAATAAACGACAGACATAGAGAAAGAAAAACATGGGAAAAAAAGGACAATATGGTTTCGAGCAGCTTAGAGGACGTATGATTGGTTAATTTGAATTTAAAGGGGACTTTTGAAGGGGACAGTCAATGAAGGGGGAACATTTAAAGGGGACAGATTTAATTTGAAGGGGGGCCGCCAATGGAATGGTCAGAGACAGCTCACGTCGTCGGTTCATAATTTTGAGAATAGTTTTCGTTTTAAAGTTGGGGAATTTTCTTTCATTGGAGAGGTTATTTGGAGAAAATTCTATAGTATAGTGATAGAGTTTGCAACATATCTGGTAACCCTGCGCAGCCGAGGCGTATCTAAGAATTCAGACGCCCATGGCAAGCACAGAATTTGCGCCTCTGTCAGGATACTTCAAATTAGGGTATTGTTATTTGTTTCAGCGGGTATACTGTAAATAGCGCCCCCTTGTGAGTGGGGCCCATGGCACGTGCCATGTCTGCCGTACCGTAGATAGCTCTGCTTCGCAGCCAACTACTGCTCGCCGAATCCCGAGAAGAGTTGACGTGCGCGGCGCGTGATCGCTTCCTCCGACGTGTGCAAAAGAGCGAGACGCGGCGGCCACGGCGAATGCTGAATGTTCGTCGCTCGGCGAAAAGGGCAAGCGACTCACCCGCATTGCTCGGGATTCGGCGAGCGGTTTCTTGCTACTTTCCGAATACCGCCTTTAAACAGCGGCAGAGCCAGGTCTCAAGACATGGGGAGAGCGAACAAATGAAAAGGCGTCATGGATGTAAAAAAAAATCCATTTGAAGTTATTTCTAAGAATGTTATCGTAGCTTCCATACGGATGCAACAACGATCTGAATAATTCTAGTAGACAAGGGAGGGTAATCCACCATCTCAGGGATGGCGCGCCAATTGCTAGCGAGTACGATAGTCAACAATATGGTTACGTTAGATTCTTCTCCGATCATAAAACGAGAAACGTGCCTGATTAGTCGGTTTGTATCTTTGAAATTGTGTAAGTTTAGTTTTTATTTGGTATTTAATCGTTACAATGAATTCTGTCTGACCGGCGTAGCTGTCGCCCACGAGAGCGCTAGATTCATATTAATCTCAATTTTTGAGAATATGACACGTGTACACAAGTCACTTTCTGATCATATTTTACGAGAAAATGTGTCTTTTTATCTCTGTAAAGGTCTGTAATTAGTTTATATTCAGTGTTTAAAATTATTAGTATTTTAGACATTGCAGTATCAAATCACGGACCGATTCAATTGGTATCCGAAAATGTGCCTGTCATTCTATTTCGATCATCTTCACCCTTCACGCCGATTCGTGTAAATTGTTCAGTTGTAAGTAAATAATTTCTAATAATTTGTTAAGGAATGTGTTGTCATGTCTCCATTATTGGAAACAGAACAAAACATGTCCCTTTTATAAAAATGAAGAAAACAAGTTTGTGTCAAATTTCTTAGTTTTTAAGAAAAATTAGTAAGTCTCAGAAAACCGAAGTCAGGATTTTTATTGAGGCATTAGGCCACATATTCGTATATCTTCAATAGAAACACGGAAATCAGGACGTTCGTTTTCTCCAACCTGAGCTCATGTGAAGTCTCTTCTCTCGCTCCAGATATCGCATAATCGCAAGCCCTGCTTGATGCGGTCGCGACAGAGAAAGACGAGAAATGCCGTGATACATTCCATCGTGAAGACGGGCCTTGAGGGGCAAAGTTATAAAACTTGCACTGTAGATACTGCTTGGATTAGGAGGGCTAAGTCAGGACTGTCCAACTTCGAAGGGCTTACGGGAGACATATCAGATTCTAGTTAAGCTGCGGGCCGCACCTTCATTTAAGATGGTTTTTGCTCTAACTACTGAAATTAAACTGAAATATATATATATATATATAATATATATATATATATATATATATATATATTAGATACCATTTTATTCAACATTCTTAATGATTAATGTACGTAAACCGAGAAAATTAATATATCATATCATTAAATAAAACGAAGATGAATTGTGCAATTGTATTGTGTTTGGTTGGTGTAATACAAAGTTTCGAAGCAGTCGCGGGCAGTTGGGAGCCCTGGGCTGAGCGTCGCGCGCCGCTGGCGCAGGTGGCGGAGGGCGGGCGGCAGGCCGTGCTGCGCTCGCACCTGCACCTGGAGACGGCGGGCATCACGGAGCTGGTGTACAACGTGACGCACGGGCCGCACCACGGCCGCCTCGACGTGCTGGACGTGGGGCTGGTGACGGTGCTGCGCCCGCGCCACCACCTACTTCTCGTCGCGCGAGCTGCTGACGGAGCGCGTCTTCTACGTGCACGGACGACTCGGAGGACGCGCCGCGACGCCTTCCACTTCGTCGCGCTCTCCAGCGAGGAGGAGGACTTCCAGTACGTCGGCGTCTTCCACGTCGACGTGCTGCTCAAGAACGACAACACGCCCGTGCGCGCCGTCGACAAGGTGGGTGCCATTCCCCGCCCCGCCCCGCCACGCCACGCCCCCTGCCCTGCCCTCCTCGCCCAGCCACGCCCCGCCCAGGCCCGTCCAGCCCCGTCCAGTCCCGCCCCGCCCAGCCCCTCCCAACCCCGCCCAGGCCCGCCAGGCCCCGCCCAGCCCCGCCCTGCTCTGCCAGGCCCCGCCCTGCCCCGCCCTGCCCCGCCCTGCCCCGCCCAGCCACGCCCCGCCCAGGCCCGCCCAGGCCCGTCCAGTCCCACCCAGCCCCGCCCTGCCCCGCCCAGCCCCCTCCCAACCCCGCCCAGGCCCCGCCAGACCCCGCCCAGCCCCGCCCTGCTCTGCCAGGCCCCGCCCTGCCCCGCCCTGCCCCGCCCAGCCACGCCCCGCCCAGCCCCGCCTGCCTCGCCCAGTCACGCCTAGCCCCGCCCGGTCCTCTCCATCTTCCCCGCCCTGCCCCATACGATTATTTCGCGTTTCCGGGTGCCACAACTGCCGGGCTCCAACTGTCGTTAGTTCCGTACGTGTAGTGCATGTTTGTTTTCCTCGGAAACTGGCGTTGATCTTCCTCAGCTGGATGATGAGATTCGGCGCCGCTCTACACGTCAGCTAGCAGGGTTTTCCCCAACCAGATATCTCCCACCTGCGGGGCACTACCCCAACTGCCCCAACCTGCTCTAAGCTCCCGACTGGACTCCCGCTATGGGCGGTGGTGTAGTCTTTGTAAATGTGCACTACACCCATCGCCCCAATGGCTCTGGCGATCTTGTGGTTTTCTCGTCTTTTTGCGCATGATCAGGGTCCGATTTACTTGCCAGGAAAGTAAGTAGTTGCTTCGGGGCCCCCATCCATTGGCGGTCCCGCGCCACGAAAAAAATAAAATATTCGAAAAAGTCTTGTATGTTCATGTCGGCTTTGGGGTCTCAGGACATCAATTGATGCGGACACTGTAGTGCCTCTACCGGGAGGACGTAGGACGTCAGAATTTTCGATTCCAGCTACATATCGAGGTTGAATTCAGCCACCGTCTGGAGGAGAATATCAGCGGCCGGCTGCTCTGATCGCTAGTTTTCCGAGGGTTCTATCAGCATCAGTGAATGACGGAATAGTACCCTAACAAACGGGCCACGGACCGCGCGCGATCTTTCTTTCGTCTTCCCGGTCCTATCCCCTCTACACTTTGTCTAACTCACACACACACACACACACACACAAACGCTACACCACCATCATAACGGGAGACTAGTCGAGAGCTTACAGTTTGTCCCGCCTGGAGGAGTGTCTAGCGGGGTGGGAGATACCTGGGTAGAGAAAACCTCGCAAGTCGACGAATAGATCGGCGCCAGATCACGCCTCCACCGACACCTCCCGCGATGAAAAACATGCAGTGCATTATGAGGTTAATGATCTTACCGTTTGACGCATACGGAAACATCAACCAATTGTATGTTCGATCCCATACCATAATGCGTGTTCATTTGTTCATATTCATTTGTATTTGTGCAAACAGTTATTCTATTAGAAAATAGTGTCTTTTTAGTAAATCTCGAGGGTTTTTTTCCCTTCTGGAGAGCCCCAACACGATTTTTGTACGTGGGAGTTCCGCAGAAATTAAATCCGGCTATCCGACTCCAGATGTATCCCAAATGAGTCGTGGGAAAACAGTGAATTTTGACGTAAAAATCGTTCAAGTTGGTCTTTCCTGTTATTAAATGGGCCCGTCCTTTGCCCACGCAGGTGTTCCACATCGTGTCTGGCGGCGAGAAGCTGCTGACGGGGCGCGACCTGCGCTACTCCGACGGCCGACATCGACACGCAGCCCAGCGACATCGTGTACACGCGCCGCGGCATCCCCAACGGCGGCATCTACAAGGCCGCCGACCCCTCCGTGCCGCTCTTCGAGTTCTCGCAGGTGGGGCGCGCAGCCGATTCCTCTCATTTTCTCTTTTCTACCTCGTTCATGACATCAAGGATCCCTATCTTTGAGACAGTTTTCGTCACATTTCTTCTCGAAAACACGTAATAATTGTAATTTCTTAATTTCGTATTTTATTTCTGGGTCTTACAATGTTTCGATGAGTTTTACCCCTCATCTTCAAGTACACATTTGTTAATTACGTTCTATACAGGGTGGATATGATACAAGATCATGATACATGATCAACCATGTATAGAATGTAATTAACAAATGTGTACTTGAAGATGAGGAGTAAACTCGTCGAAACATTGTAAGACCCAGAAAGAAAATATGAAATTAAGATATTGCAATTCTTATGCGTTTCTAAAAGAAATGTTTATTTATTTATTTGTCAAAAAACTAGTAAAAATTGTATATGACGTATGGGGAAAGAGATTTACCTGCGCACATTTTCTTGAGGGCCAGAATTAAAAAAAAAAAAAGAAAAAATGAATTTAGAAAGCCGTTATTTTAGAAAAATAAAAAATATTTGAAAATTGTTTGTTCCTGAGTTATAGAAAATCAATTTCAACGGTAAATGAACTACAAGCAAAAGGAGTGCTCAACAAAACGTGCGCACAGTGAAGCTACATTTACGTCCAGAAGCAAAACAAGGGGCCATCTCAGCATTTGCTCAAGGATCATTTGATCAGGGAAACTGGACATAAACCTGATCGAGATGATGTTATGAAAACTGTCTCAAAAGTAGGGATCCTTAATGTTATGATAAAACAATGAATAGACAGTTCAAATACGTAATAATAATTCTACCTCTTTCATTTATGTGCAGCTTTTTTAAATGTTTTGTTTAATGTAAACTTTAATATGTTTCAGATTGTTTAGGAAAGGTATGGGAGAATAATGATGAAAGTCACATTTTCAATCTTTTGAGATATTTGAATTTTAAAGTTATAATCCCTTTAATGGTGATATTTAATGACTATGAGTGAGATAAAAGTATGAGTCTATAAAACTATGAGTGAGATAGAGAAAAAACAGTGCTATGAAAACAATATTATCTATGTTCTAACATTGCTTTTATAAGGTTTCATATTTTTCTTTGTTACATTTTAACACAACACTGAGTAATGATAACAACAAGCCTTTAATGAATAATACTAAAAATTTGGAATATCAATAAATACCCATCTGATTCTTATTTTTTAACACAAATATTGAACCTTTGGACTCGCAGAAAACAAAAACAAACTTTTTTAAGGGTAAGATATGTAGAATAATGAAAAGTGGCATTTATCTTGTGATTATACCTTTATTTTCTGAAATTATTCAGTACTCTCACATATATGCTTTGATTCTTCTTTTGTTTTTTCCATTTTCTTTTTCTGTTTTATTTATGAAATAGGCAGGATGCCATAAGAAGGAACAGAAAGAGTAAATTCCCTCCAATGCCCTTCTGTTAGAATTTATTTTCTGGCCTCAGTGATGACAACTGTCTCCCAGGAACTGCTGTAACTTCCAGACCTTAAGGATACGACACATGGCTGCAGAATTTCTACTTTCAATTCCGTGAGAGGTCTGAAAGGGACAGATAACTTTCTTTTATACAATCCATCGGAAGAAAAGAATGCAGTTTACATGAATATTTGGATGCGCTTTTTAAACATAGCCTTCATGTTTTTAAAGTTAATGTGCAATTCGTTACATCTCCATGAAATTCTCAATTTTTAGAGACCTCATTTATACAGATTGGTTGTGTGTGAGAGCTGCAAAGGGAAGGTATACTACTGAAATAATATAGGAAACGATTTTCATTATGAAATTGCAAAGCACAAATAATTGTTTTTCTCGTGGAGCTAGTTTAAAAATATCATGCCATATAAATGAAATCTAGGAAAAATTATCACAAATTTAGGAAAAAGATCATGAGTTCACCATTGATGAAAACCTAACATACAATGAATACATCAACACCCTATGCACAAAAAGTGAGTTCCAACATTTTTCTCCTATACTCTCCACAATACTTGAACACTGAATCTCTGTTAACTATATACAGTAAAACCCCGCTATAAGAGACCCCGTTATAAGAGAATCCCGCTTATAGGAGACAAAATTCACGGTCCCGAGGTCAGTTGTATATAAACAATTCATTTATTTCCCGCTTTTAAGAGACCCCGTTATAAGAGATTCCCGCGTATAGTGGACAAGATTTTATTCCCCGCCATACGTTTCTTCTCGCTTGTAAGAGACAAAGCGTGGGATTTTCCTCCAGGTGAATCAGGAATTTCCTCAGCATGGTAAGGGCTTAAAATAGGCTGGAGCAGGGGTTCGCATCACCAGTGCCCGCAGGGGGGGGGAGGTGTGCGAAGTTCTCGTGAAGAAAGCTCATTCAGTTCAGTTCATCTTCGTGTCTTGGCAAACAAGGAAGACGCCTATAGCACAGAGCACCAAAGCCTTATTTTGTCTATGGCCTATAGTGCGACTTTTGTAACCGTACCTCTAGAAGATATCAGCTGTTTACGGTTTCATCCAATCGGAAGCTTGTGTCGCTAGTGACGTCACGATGGTGAATTTCAAGCTCCCGATTGGATGAAACAGTTAGCAGCTGATACCTGCCAGAGGCAGAGTTGAATAAATCACAGTGTTTTGCTTTTAGTGTTTTGACCAGTGTTTCCAATTGTTACTTTCTCGTATACGTACATGTATACGTAACACAGAGAAAGTAATATAATACTGCATAAAATCGACTACGAGATTTTAACAGAATGCATGTTTTGGGGTCCCCTGATACCGAAAAAGGTTCGTTTTTTTTTTTTATTTCAAAACGTCCCTTCGTGAATAACACTAGCGCCAAAACTATTCGTACATGTTTTTCCAAAATGAATATTCCGCGATCGATTTGGTTCCGCTCGAAACTCTGTGATTTTGAAAAACATTCTAAATTTTTGTGGGTATTGTACGTGAAGCCCGTGGGACATTTTCAAAATTTCCCCAAAAATGTCCCCAAATTTTTTCTTTAAATTTCTTGTAATAATAGAGTGAAATTCACTTACAGAGGTGGCATTGTTAGGATTTTCACTGTTAACCAAATTTTCGAAAATTGGAAAAGTTTGAAGTTTTTGCGGTGTTTTCCTACAGGTACAAAATTGAAGATAGAAAATTTTTTTTATAATAATTTTTTTTCTCTATAATTAGGTCTTTCATTAACATTATGTACTAAAAAAAAAGGTTTTCACGTAACATTGGGTGAAATAATAAACATTTACAAAACAAGATTTTCTCAAAAACTGCTCCAAATTTTTTTTTTTAAACTTTTGGTAGTGATAGTTATGAAGGTACTTTATATGACTCTTAACATCATTTTGATCTATTCTTTTGTTTTTTCAAAAATTACACAAATGTAATTTTTTTATAACTCTCGTGTCAATATTTACATTAGAGGCGATTTGTTCACATAATCCATTTATGAGCACATGTGCTTTAAAGGTCATAAAGTTTACTCAATAGATCTGGTTAAATGGGCTCTGGAATCAACTAATTTATGTTTCCTCAAGTTTAAAATAAGTGTACAAATCATACTAATCCACTAAAAATATGGTAACTTCTCATTAAACCCGTCAAAAACGCATTTCCCACTTATAAGAGTTCCCGCTTATAAGAGACAAAATTCCATTCCCCCAGGTGTCTCTTATAAAGGGGTTTTACTGTATTATGGTGTAATATATCCACATATAAAATGTGGTATTGAAATTTGGGGAGGAACAACAAACAGAAATATGATTCTGCAGGAAAGAGCACTAAGATGCATATTCAATTTAAAATCAATCCAATCTTGTGGGAACTATTACACCAAACATAAAATTCTGACTGTAATAGCACTGTACACATATAGGTTAATTATTCTATTAAAAAATAATCTCATCACTTAACATCTTAAAAAGAAAAATAAACTGCAGTGTATAAATAAAACACTAGCAGATATAAAATCTACCACAGTGTATTCAGTTCTAAACAAGTAACAAATCAAGATCCCTTTTACAATGCAATAATAATGTACAAAAAAATCCTAAACTATTAAACTGACAAATGGAAATCACTTCAAAAGTAAATTAAAAGACCATCTTCATATGGCATGCCCTTATAAAATTAAGGATTTGATAGATTAGATAAATATTATGATTAATTTGCAAAGAACATAGTATAATTTTATTCTATGTAAATTTAACACTAGACTAAGTACTTGTATTATTTATTATTAGGGTTGTTTACTATATTGCGATGTATTTGTAGTAGATTGACCAAGCTTGAAACCTCTCTTAAGAGGTCTATTGGCAAATAAAATATTATTATTATTATTATTATTATTATTATTATTATTATTATTATTATTATTATTATTATTATTATTAAGAGCCCCATTTGGATCTTTTGCACTGGGGCCTCTGAGAACTTACTTGTATCACTGAGGTCAACAAGTTTTCTTGTTCCTTGAGCATCTAGAATGGTTCCCAGAATGAGACAGTAGGTCAATCACGATATGTCCATTCACAGTCAGGCTGTGATAGTGCAACATCTCTTACAATCTACACCTGTTGATTCTTGCCTCACAAAATTCAGTTTTAGATTATTCTTATGGGGAAACTTTATATTTATTTTGTTTGAAGAAAAAAAAATATAAAAATAAAATTGAGTGGAATATTTCATTAGTTAGAAAAATATCACTGAACTTGTTTGTTGTTTTCCCTTCCATAGGATGATCTTGACCACAATCGGGTGCTGTTCCGCCATGAGGGTGAAGAATATGGGAAAGTCGGTTTGTGGATCACAGATGGCCAGTTCTACGCCAATGGCATTCTGGAGGTGAAAGCATCACCTCCTTTTGTGAAAGTGGCCAATAACACTGGGCTTGTGGTACAGCATGGAGGTGCAGCAATGCTCACTATTGCTAATCTAAGTGCTGACACTAATCTCAACATCTGGGATGACAAACTGGTGTATGAAGTTCTTGAGGGCCCTCATTATGGTCACCTCCAGTTGGAGCATGAACCAGAGGCTTTGAGGCAATTCACACAACTGGACTTAGAGAATGCATTGTTGACCTATCATCATGAAGGAGGTGCTTTTTACAATGACGAATTTCATTTTCGAGTTGGAGCTAGTGACACAACAGCTGATGGCAAGTTTGGAATTCGTGTATTCCCATCCAGCTACTGGGAACCTCTTATTGTGGCCACAAATCGAACTCTGCATGTTGAAGAGTCAACAAGTGTTGCTATTACTGCTGCTTCTCTTAAGGTGTGTTGAATTTGTGCTCCTTTCTTTTCTTAGCTGAATGAGCCATTATCGAAAGTAAAAGTTCAAATATCGAATGGTAACAAACTTAAACGTTAAACATAGTTTCAAGGCATTCTGATTGATGATCAATTTCTGAATCATGCTTTGCAAAAGTTAAAAAAATGTCTGGGATAATAAAACCAAGCAAAATTATTTAGAATATGTACTTGTCAGAATTTTAGTTATGTAACTGTATTTTCATGTAAGACTTACATTCATGGAAATAATTTTACCTTCATTTTTTCATAGGTGATGCATCCTCAGATCCCTGCTACAGATATCACTTACATCATAACAGAACCTCCTGTATTTGGCTATTTGGAAATAGAGCCAGTGGGTGACATTCATTCAGATCAAACAGACACAGATGATTCCAGACCTAACATAGTGAATGTTTTTGAACAAGCATTACTGAATGAAGGTCGACTGTACTACATTCAATCAACAGCCAATAAGACTCATGATCAATTTGTTGTCGACGTTACGAATGGCATATCCTGGCTAAGAAATCTAATAGTACGCTTTATTATTGTGCCTGAATGGATGTATATCAATAATGGTGAACTCCAAGTAATAGAGGGGGGCACCATTACTTTGCCTGCCAACCTTTTGCCAGTACTCACTGAATATTACCGAGGGCGTGTGACAGAATTTCGAGTATTGAAACTGCCAAAATCTGGAGTATTGCAGCTATCTAGAGAACCAGGACAACAGTTGCAGAAGTTTACAACTACTCAATTGAAGAGTGGCTTGTTACAGGTGAGACAATGAAATTCTCATGCCCTCATGACATGATATGTTCACAGAAAAAATTTCATGAGACAAAAATGAAAGATAGCTGAGCAATTGATGATTTTTTCTTGGAATTTGTTGAAATGCAATTCTTTTGTTATTACTATTTATCCACTTATGTACGAAATAATTGTAATCACTTCATGAAAACATCATTATCATCATTCTTTCAGGCTTTCTTTTGTACATACAGTAGACATAGATGACATTGAGTGATCCTGCATATGTTTCTTAATTATCCAATTACTTCTGTTACATTTATTTATTTTATTATCAAATCTTCGTATTCTTAAACAATTGTTTCACTGACTTTTTTTTCCCTCTCTCTCTCTCTCTCTCTCTCTCTCTCTCTCTCTCTCTCCAAATTATGTTTTCTGTTTCTTCTATGATTGATCCTTATATATTACTATCTTCACTCTTCTTTATGTTCGTTTCATATTCTCTTTTTTTTCCACAGAGTGTGAAGGGTGCAACTGCTTCAAGGGCATTCTTAGTGTTATCAGTATCTATTATCATTCTGTGCTGATACTATACTGTGCTAAATCATTTTGTGCTCATTCTATTTATTTGTATCTCTTTTTTTCCTTTCTTTCTGTTTTTTCTTCTTCTTTTCTTTTTCTTTCTCTTTCTCTTTCAAGTTGTGAATGTTTAACATGTGTATTAAATTGAACAGACACGGCATAGTTGTTTGTTAGTTGGAGACCAGAGATAAGTTGGGCAATTTTTAATGAACATTGTCTTTGCAAAATTTGTTTATGAGTAGTTACATTGAAATAAATATCATTCAGCTACTCATAACGTCCCTGATTCATTAATATTTAAGAAAATGGCCTGTCATTTTCTGTTACTATTTTAAGTGTAGAAAACCTAAGAGATGTAAAATACCCCTTCCTCATAGGTAGGATGAGATTGAACACTTCAAGGGGATAATTTGGACAACCAGAAAAATGTGTGTATGTAACATTATCAACGATTTTTGTATTTAAAATATACAAAAATGAAAAAGAATTACATTAGAAATATTGGCAAAATACTGCTTGTAATTTCTTGCAAATATTTCTCTTCATCATTATCTTCTTCTCCTTCTGTTTCTTCTTCTTCTCCTCCTTCTTCCCCTTCTTCTCCTCCTTCTTCCCCTTCTTCTCCTCCTTCTTCCCCTTTTTCTTCTCCTTCTTACCCTTCTTCTCCTCCTCCTTCCCCTTCTTCTCCTCCTCCTTCCCCTTCTTCTTCTCCTTCTTATCCAACTTTGTTTTTTCTTCTTCTTCAACTTTGCTTTCCTCTTCTTCTTCTTCTTCAACTTCGTCTTCTTTATTTCCATCTTCCTCATTTATTTAGATAGGTCTTTCAGCTCATCATTGTAGTTTCTTAGTTGTTTTACCTGTCTAGCTGTCTGTCTGTCCATCCATCCCTCTGTGCATCTCTGTCTGCCCATATGTGAACACCACTAGTGCCTAAACTATATGTAGGATTTTTTCCAAAATGGATATTTCCCAAACATCTGGTTCGACTCGAAGCTTTGCAATTTTGATAATAATTTTTTAAAATTTGGGGGTACTTTACATGAAGCCCCTGCAACATCTTCAAAATTTTCTCAAAAATGGTTCCAAATTTTTTCTATAAATATTTTGAAAGAATTGAATAAAATACACTTATAAAGATGGTGTAGGTCTGTTTTTGTAAATTTTTCTAAAATTCAAAAAATTCCTGTGAAAAGAGCTTCAAATTTCTCATTTACAGTGATGCTTAAATGACTTTCTTTTTTTTTTTTTGGCACCAAAATTTTCCTTGTAGGATCAGGATTTACTCTTGTATTATAATGTTTTTAAAGTAATATTTCAGTCCTGCAAACTGAAAAATTGAGAAAATTTTTATAAAAAAAGGTAATTTTTGTGATGATAGATAGCAGCTGGGAAGAGCAGGGCAAGATTAAAGAGCTAGCGCAGTTCAAAAGAAATTAGAAAACTAACCAGTACGAGAATGTCTGTGTCATTCTGTAGAACCACTAGTTTTTTTTTTTAGTTTTCCTCTGGTTTGAAGCCAAAGCTTCATCTGCCTCAAATTTTGATTCTTTAATTACTCTCCAAGGTTTTCTAATGTTCTTTGATTTTCCGTTTCTTAGAATTTTGTTGTTTCCCGTTCAATCATATCTGTTGTGCTCTGATCTTATCTCTTATGCTCTGATCCTCTAATAATTTGCTGCCCTGCTACAAGAACATTTTACCACTTTCAAAAGGAATAGTATAATTACATACTTTTATTAGTAGAAAAATGTGTTTAAAATAATTTTTTGAAGTGTTATTATAGATTTATTTATTAAATAATAGATAATATCTATGTTAACTATAAAATATAGAATAATATACAATTAGCATAGGTATTAAAAAACAATAGTATGTATACAATTTTACAAAGGCACTTTTGAATTTGCAAACAAGCAATTTTTTTTATAATACCCTCTAAATCAATATTGTTGCAGATTTAATTTTCAATTGATTCCATTGTTAGACGTGTTAAACTTTCTTGTGATGTGATTGATTACAGGAAGCTTGTAATATTTTTTAATTTTGAAAATGATCTTTCTCCAGTTGATACTGTAACTGGTAATGTTAATCAAATTTGTAATCACACAGTAATATTAGGGAATAACAAGGTTAGTTTATTTTGATATATAAATTCTAATACTTTAATTGGTTGGGATTTTGATTTGAGAAATTTCATGATTACGGTATTTGATCTGCAAGTTCTATTGCTTTTATATCTTTTGTACTACATGTATCGGTTTCATTGGTCAATTTTAATTCTAGATCCATAAACTTTTTCAGTAGGTTTGCTTTACTCATATTTAGTTTGTTAAAAATAAAAATATAAAATTTATCACCTATATAAAAAATGAAACGCATCACTTTGCTCACTAAGCAATTGAAACCTTCCCTCTGTAGATGAAACTGTAGAGTCATCAATAATTTTAAAAAATGTCTTTGGAAATTGTCTTTTGAATCATTTGTATTAACGTCATGTTCATCAGCAAACATTGCTTTCTTTTTCATCTGCTTGTAGGAGGGAGGGGGAGAAATCTACATCTGTATCACACAAATTAACAAGCTCAATTGCAGTACTTAGAATTTCATCAAAATTATTGTAACATGTTGAAGGTTTGTTTTTAAAAGAGCTGAATTTTTGATATTTAATGAGACAGTAAAATCAGGAGTGCAGTATTTTCGAAATGATATTCACTGATGACAAGATTTCATGACATACAACCAGGAAACAAATAAATTGAAAATTTTGTAACTTTCCCAGCATGCATTTAGCTTTATATTCATATATCATAATTTTGGTCATCACAGATTTCTGATAAGCTTCATGTAAACTTCACTTAAACCAAATCACAATGGTTTGATAGCTTCAATACATTTTTCCATGGATAGACAAAGGGATTTTTAAAGAAATGGTGCAGGCCTTATTTTCATTGAAATTAAATTTTTGAAAATTCAGAAGTACATGTAGTACAAAAGTTTGCCCTCCTCCACTTTTCTCTGGTGTCTTATGATAAATCTTGTTAGTGTTCTCTGTTTTCTTGGTGCTTTCTTTTATTTTTGTTTGTTCCTGAGATCTTTACTCTGACCACTTCTTCTTCAATGTTGGTGTTGTGATTAATTGGTAGTTTTCTCATCCATTTTTGGTTTCGTGAGTGTCTTCTTGTTATGTTTGTTTTCCTATCTCCACATTGTTACATTTTGGAGAATTTTTGTCTCTCTCCCTCTCTTTGTTTCTTCATGTCTATCATATTGCTCGGCTGGTGAATTATTAGTTTATCTGTTTTTATTTTGTTTGTTTAATGGCTTGATATTCAGTTTTTTGGGCAAGATATTTAAAATGTGTACATACTAATTGTGATTTATAGAAATACAAACATTTAACAATTAAAAAAGAGTATTTCAACATAGTTTAGAACATATTTGTAAGTAAATATTAATTAAAGAAAAAAATTGGAGCTAAATTTGAGAAAACACTCAAATAATGTGGATATTACATTTGAGAAGCACATAACATAAAGCTTCTTCCTGTGTTAAGACTTCAGTCAGACACAGGAGCTATAATTTGAAAGAAGATGTAAGCAGAATTTGGGTTCTAGAAGAAATTCAAGGTTGAGGTAGGATCTAGGGATCTGCACAATTAGACAGATGAAAGAAACAACACATTCTAAAGATATTTTTTGCGGGATCAGAAATTCCATACTACATTTTAAAAATAGCAATAACCTGCAATACCTACTTCTCTAAAATTATTTAAAAAAGTAAAAAGGATATTGTGAAAAATACTTCTGACTAAAAAGTGTACAGCAAAACAATTTTCTTTCTAAAATTTAAGAATTTCTTGTTAGTTATTTATACATATAACATTTGTATTTTAATATAACATTTAATGCTTGTTCAATTTGTTTGATAATTTTGGGGTACAAGGAGAATTTTCTAAATTTCCAGTATCAACATGATGGTAGTGAGACATTAGAAGATCAATTTGTTGTCATTGGTATAGCAGGAGAAAAGAAAAGTGCTCCTGCTACTGTAAAAATTATTGTTTCACCTGTAAATGATGAACCACCGTACATCATGAACAATACAGGAATGCGAATGTGGGAAGGAGCATCGAAAATTATCACCAATTCACATCTTGGTGAGCTTATCCTCAATGAATTTACTAAGTATGGAATCATCAGTTTTTGTCATGGAATCAGTTGTTTTTGTAATTTTTGTCATTTCTTTCCCTCAGCTGCTGTGGATAAAGACACACCGCCAGGAAATTTGACATTTGCTGTAGCATCTGTCCGTTCTGGATATTTGGCTACTGTGTCAAAACCTTCAATTTCAATTCAGAAATTTACTCAAGAACAAATTGACAAAAAATTGATAGTTTTTGTGCACAAAGGTGAGATGCTTTTCAAAAACAAGAGAATATTGTTTTAATTCAAAAGAATTATCAAATTTACCAAAGCGTCAAAAGTTTAAATTGTTTAAAACTGTGATGATTAAAACTGTTGTTTCAGGTGGCAAGGGGGCAGGCTTTAACATAACAGTGAGTGATGGAGAGAAAACCACCAGTCCCCTTCCGTTTATGGTGACAGCTTGCAAAGTCTCCTTACAAATGGTGTCTTCATCTTTGTTACATGTGTTTCCTCTAAGAAGACAATACCTCTCAAATACTCAAATTCTGTACCGTGCCTCAGATTATAATTCACCTACTGCTCGATCTGTGACGTACACAGTAACGTCTCCCCCAGCGCTTGGCCGTCTGTTGTTGGAATCATCGCCTCCAGGGAATCCTCAGGAGGCAGTCAACTTCACTCAACAAGACGTGAATAACAGTTTAGTCTACTACGAACATACGCACCCATTTTTTGGATTATCAACAAATGACTCTCTTGTATTTGATGTCAGAGCAGATTTTGCTGAACCTCTTCTTGATCAGGTGACTTTTAGAATTTTTTAAAACTTTCTATTGATCAGAATGACATGTCAGAAACACTACTAATTTGAACTTTCAAATATATTAATGATTTCATAATCCAGACATAACAAAATTATTGAGATTCTTTAATTTTACTCAAAGAACATATTTTCTAAGAATTATTCTACATATAATATTTAATGACTAATGGAATATATTTTTTTTAACTCTCCCAATTGATCTCTCTGAAACAAGGAAACAATCACTATAATAGTAGAAAAAGAACCTGCAAGTTGAACACTTGCAAAGAATAGGATGGGCAATGGACAAGTGGTGAATTAGTTATAGAAGTGAGATATGTTTAGGAACCTCATGGCATCATTTGCCTTTCATCAATGAGGTCTGTGTTTGATTCCCGAACAATCTCGTGTGAAATTTGTTGAAATTTGTTCCAACAAAACAAATTTGCCTGCCTTGCAGGGATTGCATTCCCTGTGAGCCTAAAGCCTACTCCTGTCCTAATTCCTTCCCCATTCTGGCCATGGGTAGTGATGTAAGAGTGAAATCATTTAAAAAAATTAATAATTAAAATGAGTTGCATTTTTATTTAACCTCTAAAATTTACATTAGCACTTTATTGTAAGGATACAATCTTTTCTTTGATTCCACATGACCGAGCAGAATGATGGCTACGAATTTGTTTTACTCGTGATGCTGTCTCTACAAAACGCTATTGTGAATTCCCTTGTGAATCTTACCATGGCATCATTGAAAACAGAATTATATTTTTTGCACTTCGCACTTATGTAATCACCAGCACTGAGAAGAGTTTCATAAACAGAGAGCAGCCCTCAAAAGGGATTGGTGGCCATACTCGAAAGCAGGATGTAAAGGAATAGAGCCTGTTAGCAAGAGTGAAAAAATCAAAAATCTTGACTGATATCATTTTCCTTTTTCACTTAGATTTTTAACACAGCCTCCGCTTCCACAGAAAGACAAAACACAATTCTGCCTTCATGTTGTCTAGACTTGATCGTGATCAGCATGATATCCAACTAGATCATGATTGGCATGAGGCAATAAAAGCAAAATAATGAGGAAAAAAAACAGATATGACAAAAATTACACAAAATGGTAAAAATAGACACCAAAAACTAAAATAGGCAAAAAGCGCTAAATGAAAATCTACTAGAACAACCCCAGAAGTACAATTAAGTAATCCCTATTGTTAAAAATCACAAAATAGTAACAATAACAATATGGCATTTTGCCAAACTTATGATCTCTAATTATTAATAATACATAGATTTAGGGAAATCTAATGGAAAAATGTGTATGAGTAAGGGTGTAACATACTTGTAATTTCTAGTGTGAAAAGAAGAGGGAAAAGTGAAAGGAAAAAGAGATTGAAAGAGAAAAGACAATGGCAGAAATATCTTTCCAGAAAAGTGTATGCTTAATACATTGAGGACCCTCTATTGTTTAAGTAGAATGTAGTAACTCATCTTTTAATACACATTGACAGTTACACAATTTTGTTTTGTCTTGTGTTTCGACAACATTTAATGAATCTCTTGGGGGGAAAAAAGGACTTCAATGTTGTGCATACATGTAGGCCTACTTCCTTGTACTTAAAATTATTTGATGGTGGCTGACATTTCATGAGTGAGGTATTATTAAAGTGCTTAATTCTTCTGAAACAAATTACTAATGTAATCATTTTTTCACATTTCAGAGCATGATTATTGATATTTCCATTGTGTCTGGAGGACTAGACCAATTTCTTGTGATGACTCCACTGGAAGTTGACGAAGGTGGCATTATTAAAATATATTTAAACACTACTCGAGTTCTGGAGTTCTTGGAAACACAAGCCGATGTTGAATCACCTTCTTTACTGATGGTTCTCACAAGTCCTTTGCAACATGGAGAATTGCATGTAGGAGACAACAACATCACCAGTTTCACGCAATCCCAAATGGATGCTGGAGAAGTGGAGTATCACCATGACCATTCTGATACTCTGCAGGACGATCTTCAGTTGTCCTTGCTCCTGGAACCAGGAGATATTATGCTATGTAACGCATCTCTTCCAATATACATAACTCCTATTAATGACCAACCTTTCCGGTTAGTTACTCAAGCCCCTCACATTTCCGTAGTGCAAGGTCAAATGAAACCAATCACAAAAAGTGATCTTCTTACTGAAGACCCAGACACTCAACCTGAAGAGATCACTTACTTTGTGATAACTGGTCCTTCTCAAGGCCGCCTCACATACAGAAATAGCTCCACTAATGAATCTATAATGATTGTTAAATTCACTCAGGCAGACATTAACGCAGGAAATGTTGTTTATGAACATTCTGGGCGACTTCAACCCACAACATTTTACTTCCGAGTTTGGGACGGACATTTCAACCCTGAATATACGGTGTTTAACATTCATGTACTTCCTGTGATGCTAAATGTAACTGCAGGTGCTGCTATTAAATTACAACAAGGATCTAGTGTGGCTGTAATCACACAAGAACACCTTATCTCTGTAACAAACGTTCCTATAGAGGAAGTGCATTACAATGTATCATATCTTCCTCGACATGGTTCAATATATGTAAACAATGCTGCTGCAACAGAGTTTACACAAGTTGATCTTGATAATAGAAGAGTTATTTATATGCAGACAGATATGACAACTGCCAGTGACACTTTTGAAGTATCTGCCTGGGTCCCAGGAGGAGGTGTACCTGTCATGGGAATAGAAGTCAATGTGAGTGTGGAACCTTTTATGAAAATCGGTAACTTTAGTCCTATAGCTGGAACTAAAACCAGAATAACATTAGATGTCTTAGATGCAACACCTTTGGCAAAATTGACCAATAGTAATCCTAACTATCAAGTGCTTCGTCGCCCACGTCATGGGAAAATCAAGAAAATAATCCGTAGTACTGGAGAGAAACGCACAGTGAGGGAACGTGATGTAATTCACTTTTCACATGAAGAAATAAAGAGTGGTGTTATTTATTATGTTGTGCGGCGATTACCAGATCAAGAGGCTGATGGTGCAGATGACAGTTTTCCATTTCTCTTAGCTGCTTCCATTTTTCAGCCAGCTTTGGGAGAATTAAAGTTCAGGGTGAGACCAGAACATGCCAATGACATTTCTCCAATCCCTACAGTGTCTGCTGCTCACCCACCTCGCAACGCAGGTCCTCGGAGCCCAGAGGGGCATGAGGGCGGACTCACAGTGGCTAGTCCCAACATGAGCAATGACTATGTGATGATAGTGAGCATGGTTCTTGGTGTTGTTATATTAGCCATTCTTGTAATTGTTGTGGTAAAATGCAGATCAGTACATATGGGGCGTGAGGAAACAAGGACTTGTAAATCGGACCTGTCAGGTATGCCACCCGTCCCTTTGCCACGTCCTCCAGACGACCTGCAGGCCACGTCACCTCATCCGAAGAGGTTTGCTCCCCCCAACAGTTCTCCAACTCCAGGGACTACACCCACACCTACAGCTATGCTACAGTGCAAAGTGATCCCCCTGGAACCAGTGGAGTCAGTGGCCAGTTCAGAACCAGATCTCAATTCCAGGTATCCCTATGGAGTCCCTGATGAGCCTACAGAAGACTGGAGCAGTTATGACACTTCAGAACTTGCTTACCCTCCAAGGACAACTAATCCAATGTTGAGACGTAATCAATATTGGGTATGAACTGATGTGAAAATGAATCACACAAAAGAAACGAATTTTTAAAAGTAACTTTAGTGTTGATAAAGACAATGAGTAATTTGAAGAAATGATGCAATTTGTGCATCCTCAACAATGAGTAAAGTAACTAATTTCCCAGATACATTAAATACTGTCACTTGAAGTGGATGGCCTAACTATGCTACCTTTAATTTAAATTTTCGCTAAGAAAGCAAGAATTTCAAACTGAGTTTAATTTTTAATAACCCAAACACTTTTTCATAAAATATATTATCATATTTATGTTAATGAAAATAAATTTAATGTTTTAGAAGTTCAGTTTTAAATAATTTAAAATTTGTTATAAATTTAAATTCACCAAATTTGTTTTAGACAAGGTTTTTTAATGCAAGAGTGTTTGTCTTGTGATAGTATATGTTGCCAGTTAGGTTATTCACTGACCATCATTCAGAAATAAAATAACTCATTTAGTGGCTTGCAGTCATTTCACAAATGAATTTGTGACACATTTTTTAGCATTATTTCAAAACAATATTATTTATAATATTGCATTATAATTCATTTGTGTAATAAATGACATTGAAAGATTGTTTAGTGAAAAGATAAGCAGTACATTTGAAAAGTAAGCAAATGGTTTATAAAAAATGTTCTAAATGGTTCAGTTGGTTTATAGCATTTATTGCAATGTACTTATTTCAATTGGAAGAGAAAATGAATTTCAAGTAGAACAGTGTAGTATACAAAAGTTGAATTGCAGTGCAAATCTGAGGAGGAGTAAATGATGTGGAAGAATATTGTATGTTTGTATCTTCTAAATTTTTACAAAATGACATCACTGATTAATAAGAAGAAAGCCCATTTTTATATAGATTGCTAACCCTATAAAGCAGGCAATGAGAAATCTGTCCATGAGCTGTGCTCAAGTCTTTGGTCAGAATTGTTTCTTTTATAAACATTAGTTTTAAAGTGTACATATTCATACTCCGAGAAATATTCAGTATTATCAGCTTAATCAGTTTTACAAGTGAAATATTTACTAATTGATAATTTCATAATACGTATTTTTACAAAAGAGAAGAGGATAATCACCAAACATGACTCGAGTATGAAAGTGTATATTTTACTAGACAAATTACCCTGAGAAATTTAAACATTCTCTAAGGTTTCTTTTTATTTATTTAATAAAATTTGATTATGGTTTTGAGAAATATTTTGATGTATGTGTACTTAAACTGTTTCAATATTTAATGTGTGTATTGTTTACACTGCCTTGAATAAAAACTAGTGCTATTCTTCTTTTGTAGTGCATATGTCCATATTTGTACTGTACAATATAGTTTTCTAATTTTTGTTCATTGATATACAGTACTGAATGGCTGCATATGTTTGATAATGAAATATTATTTCTTTAGTAGTAGTCTTCCAACTCAAACGTATTGAGGTAAATCAAGTACGCACCAGCTTCAGTGTCTACATCTTCAATCAACATCTGTGCATATAGTGGTTGGAGAAATAATCCTAAAGTGTGAACAAGCGATTGAACAGGATTGCATATTTTTGTGTTGCATCTCAGGAAATGAATGACATTATTATGAACTTTGAGTGGAAGAAGTCCTGTCATTTCTACACTTAAAATTATATATGTACAATTTAGTACATGTGCAAAACATTCTGTGAACTAAACTGAAGTGAGATAAACAATAATATAAAACAAAGAGAAATAATACTTAATAATTCAGTATATTGCTGTTCCAATAATAAAAGAATGGCAGTAACAATAATCAACCAATTATATTTCACAAAGCTATTTTCACTGACTCAGCAGAACCAAGGGTTACAACCTGGAAATAAAATTCAAATTACTGTACAGAATACTAAGTTGTGATGTGATCTGTTTGCTCAAATGCCAGTGAACATCTTGGAGGATTGTAGAAGTTTTTCAAGTCCTCTAAAGATTCTTGTTAAGTGGACTCTGGTGTCAAAAGGCACCAAAGATGGGTAATAAAATGTCAAAAAATTTCTACAAATTATTTTAATTTTCCATATTTTTTGGTTATATTATTAATCAAGAAGCAGATTCTCATCTTTAGGTAAGAATTTCATTTCTGAATTTAATATCAATTAAATTAAATTTAACCCATTAAAGACCTAGCATTGAAATAATATTTAATAAATAATATTTTTTATTTATTCAAATATTGCACTAGAAAGGATAAAAAACACATTTATACATTTTTCTAACTACTTGTCAACGTGCAACAAAATGTTGCTTGTGTGCAACTTTGAGACTATAGGGTATATCTATTTATACCACGATTTTCAGAATGTCATTAATATTTATGCTCATTAGATTTTTCTGTCTGGATTTATTTTTGGCAGTCATATACATATTGAAAACTAAAACCAAATTAATCAAAAACCATAATTTAGACTGAAATTTTAGTAAGATGTTCTGTTAATTTCAAAGCTTTTAACTCTTTCAAAGTTTTGAAGATGACTTATCCTCTTCTTTAGGAGTCTAATTTGAATATAAACATAGAATATTATAATATAATTATTATAATAAACATAATAACTTCTGTTTATATTAGAATAAGATTCCTGAATTAAATGAATGTGTTTCTAAATGTATAATATTATAATTATAATAAATGTAATAATTTCTCTTTACATTCAACTCCTGAAGAAGTGGAAAAGTGCTCCTTGAAATAAGAGATGTAAAAAGCTTCAAAATTAACGAAACCTTTTAATAAAAATTTAAAATCTAAATTATGGGTTTTGGTTAATTCGTTTTTGGTTTTCGTTATGTACATGACAGCCTAAAATAAACATGGAGAGAAAAGTCTAAAAAATGTGTTTCAATTTATCTTGACATGAAATGAAAAACAGTTTCAATGAAGATGAACATAGCATTTTTTTACATTAGTAAAATAAGTGCATTTGCAGAATCTGCTCTTCCTTTAAGCTGTGTTTTCTTCCTCTGTACTCAGGTGCCCTTCATCTTGATTGACTGATTTGTGGTTCCGGGTGTGTCAACTGCTAAGGTCATGTCCCAGTGCATGTTTTCTTTTATCAAGGGAGATGGCGATTATCTTCCCCCGTTGGATGGCGAGACTCCAACCTACACGTCGGGTACCGGAGGTTTCCCGCAACCAAATATCCAGACGAGAAATGAGCCCTGAGAGGCGTTTTTCCGAAAATCGTGGGTGTCAAAGAATGCCAAAATGTGGTCGACTTTGACGCGTTCTAGCACCTCAACTTTTTGACCTACACCTCTGAGCTTTACACGAGAGATTGTATGTACATTACTGATTATGTTACAGGTATGACAGGAATTTTCATTCATAAGAACAGGTTAAAAATGGCCATTTACTAGAGTACGTTTTTGAGGAAAATTCCTTTTTTTTTCTTAAGTTATTCGCGAATTTCTGGAAAACTAACCATCTGTTGGATAGGGCTGTCTGTAGGGCGCTGATTTTTCAGAATATTCGAATTTCCGTCGAAAATCGCCAAATTCAACAGGTCGTTGAATTTGGCCACTTTTTTTGTTGCCAAAATTATTGGCAGAAAATACCCTTTTCTGTAAAATTATGCAAAATATTTTAATACAGCAAGGAAAATACTCTTTGGAACTTTAAAATAGATTTAGAAAATGCCTTTATTTGCCGCATTTGGGCGAGAAATGAGCCCTGGGTAGCGTTTTTCTGAAAATCGTGGGTGTCAAAGAATGCCAAAATATGGTCCACTTCGACGCGCTCTAGCTCCTAACCCATTTAACTTACAACTCAGATTTACACGGGAGATTGTATGTACATTGCTGTTTATCTTACAGGTGTGATAGGAATTTTCATTTGTAAGCACAGGTTTAAAATGGCCAATTCCTAGAGTAGGGCCTACAATTCTGAGGAAAATTGCGTTTTTTCTTAATTTCGCGAATTTCTGGAAAACCAACCATCTGTTGGAAAAATGCTTATCGCCAGTGTATTCGACATTCAATTCCAGGATAGGGCGCTGATTTTTCAGAAGATTCGAGTTCCGTCGAAAATCGCCAAATTCAACAGGGGGGGTGTCGAAGTATGATCTTTAGCAAAATGGATACAATCATAAAAGAAATGAACAAGCTGAACATGGATCTTCTGGGAATCGGTGAGCTCAGATTGGTCGGTAGAGTACATTTCAACGCAGTTTCCCAGTGTTATACTCCGATCACGAGACACACTGGAAAAACGGTGTGGCAATAATAATATAAAAGGAAATGGCAAAGCTAGTGCGGGAATATTGAACACCCAGTAATAGTCGTGCGCTGTGAGACAATCCCAGTCATCGATAGTGCAAATATATGCGCCTACATCGGATGCAGATGATACAATTATCACCAAAATTTCAAAGACCGACTTATTTTGGGAGATTTTAACGCCAAGGTTGGCAATAAACCTATAAGAAACGTTATCGGGGCTTATAGGTTGGGCCATTTATTTTCTCAAGAAAATAAATTATATACATTCGTCGCAAACACAATGTCCCAACAACCAAATGACAAGTTATGCACAAAGGCATCACCAGACGGATATTACAAGAATCAGATGAACTATATTATAATAGCAGATGGAGAAGTGCAACAGAAGTAGTCAAAACAGGGGTTGACGGAGATTGCGGGACAGATCATAAGCTCATATTGGCAAAAATTAAAATCAAGCTGAAGAAAACAAAAAGCTGGAGATAGAATTCTACAAAATTTGATCTCAATACCATAAATGAAGAATTCAAAACATCTGCAGACATCAGAATCAACGAATCCATAAATATGGGGACACAAAAACCAGCCGAAGTATGGGAAAATTTGAAAGGAAAAATATTAGAGGAAGCTAAAAGACTAAACAGAAGCATACGGATAATAAGAGGCTATCTCCCAGCGCCATTGCAATAGAGGAAACCGCGAAGCAAAAGCGAGTGGTGGATTAGACGAAATTCACTTGCTGAATGCAGTTTTCTAGAGATCTGCAAGGAAGGACAAAAACTAGTGGTGCTACAGAATGTCACAGACTTTCACGTATTAGTTTTCTATTTCCTTGGGTCTGGGCTAGCTATTCGGAATTACCACATCCTCGTGCCAGCTGCCATCTATTTCCTTCCAAAGTATATTTTTTTGGCATTTTCTTGACTTTTCAGTTTCCTAATCGTAGAACGGAAATATTAATTTTAAGAATATTAAAGAACACTAAACTTCTTCCTATATGGCAATTTTCTTGGAAAAACTTTTAGACGTTTTTAAGAAAATGGCGTTTAAGCGCTACTAAAAATGCGAAACATGAAGCTCTTTTTCACAGAACATGTTTGAGTTTTCGGAACACTTCATTTGAAGGACATTAATTTACAAAAGCAATAGTGTTTACAATTTGCTGGAAATGTGCATATTAACGATGTGAGAGATGTTTCAAAAAAGTTACATATATGTAATTTTTGCAAAAACAAAATAATACCCCAAATTTAACTTTACGTCATATTGAAGAGTGCTATGAGCACTATCCGTTCGAAAAGTGTGAAGATAAAATTTGGAACAATTTTTGAGAAAATTATGTCTGAGTCTGAAAATGCGAAATCTTGAGCTAGTTTTTACAGAAAAGGGAGTTCTCGAGAAAGTTTACTTGACATTATTTAAAGTAAATATACTCGTAAATACAATAATGTGAACAAATCGCCACTAATGTAAATATTACCACAAATGAACATTACTTCAAATAGTTTGAAACAGGGAAAGCAATACCATGACTAAACAAAATATTTTAACTACAAACGATTAAAAAATTATAAATGCAAATTATAGTTTTATCATTCATTGTCAAATTTTAAGTAAAATTGTCAAATACTTACGAATGTTCTTCACTTTGGGCACAAACACCAAGCGAAGGGTTTCAGTAATAAAATTATTCGAAAAATACACATGAAATAAACTCACAATATAAGTAATACACTACGATGACCCTAAATCCACAACACTAATATGTATTTTGACTGATACACACACATATACTTAATATTAATTCTAAATTTCAGTGATAAATCTTCTATCGTGTTCATTTTCTGAATCGAGAAATAAACACACATTGTTTAATAACAACTTTCTTGTCATGGTAACCAATTCAAATTCAAAATCACTGTCCCCCTTTGATCGAATACAACAGGTGGAAAAAATCACATTTGCGGGAATCGTCTCCTGTATTATTTCAGTAGTATACCTCTCCGTTGCGGATCTCACACGCAACCAATCTTTACAAATGAGGAATCTAAAGAAAGAGAATTTCATGGAGACGTGACGAATTTCACTTTCATTTTAAAAATATGAACGATTTGTTTAAAAAACGCATTTAAATATTAAAGTCAAATGCAACCCGCAACACTTGTCAAAGTTTTTGTCAAATAACTCCTAAACAAAGCATTCTAGGGCCTTAAAACTAAAATTTTGAGGCCAAAGGCCTCAAAGAAACGTTTTTCACACTATAATCTACAAGACGAGACATTTCTCGACATTCAATTAAATTTTCGGTTCCGCTCTTCAATATTATCAAGGCCACCTCAATATTTCAGCCCTTGCTGCTGGTAGCCATTTTTGTGACGACATGCTTAGAAGGCTTAGATTCCTTAATCTTATATTTACGACGAGGTTTATTTGGATAATCATTAATTCAAGATTTGCTCTCCAGCAACAATTAGAAGTATTATTATAATTGCTTGATACCTATGAAGATGTGTCTTAATGCGTGTAGTAAAACCATTCAATTGTTTTGCCGTGGCCTGTAAGTGCTGTGTACCTAATTGTGGAGGGATGGTGTACAGTGAAGAGTGAAGACTGTGTTTGTGTTTTACCTTTACTAGTATTTTCGTTATCAGCAGTGATTCATTGAAATTTTCAGGTCAACGGGTTCATACACGTAGCTTTCTCAAAAGTAAAAAGCTAATATTTTTTGTGACTATCGCGAAAAGCTAAAAGCTAACTGTCAAAAAACATTGAATAATTACTTCAAATGTTGTGTTTAAGGAAGTGTTGTGAATTGTTTCCAGAAAACTCTCCATAATACTGAATGAATTTTAGTTGAAAATTTCTTTTAAACGTCAATTGCATTGTTTTTTTTTATTTTATTAGTTATTGTGTTAGTACATTGCAAGTTACCTTTATATATTTTTAAACAAATAAACGCTTTTTGTTAACAAATTTCCCTCTTAGAATGGAAATAGAAGGGATGAGTGTGGGGTTTAACATGCGAGAGTTCTCACACAGGTACGCAAAGGTATACTGCGATTTTCGTAACTTTGTCCCTGATAGGTATCAGCTGTTTCGCTGCCATCGAATCAGGAGCTTATATTTCGCGACAGTGACGTCACTACGGTGACGTTCAAGCTCCTGATTGGATGAAACCATGAACAGCTGATTTCTGTCAGGGAGAAAGTTACGGAAATCGCAATATAGTAGGGGAAAACTTGTGCTATGGCACAACACAGAGAGCAAACTTTTTAAATTAGCTGAAGTAAATTATCCTTATATAAATGAAAAACAAAAATCAAAACGCGCTAGCATACAATAGTACGTGAATTAATTTAAAAAAGCAACTAAATTTAAAATTATAAAAACAATAGCGTATACTTGGGTTTTCATTTCTTGGCGTGTGGGGGCTTGTCTTCACGATGGAACATATCACGGTATTTTGCGTCGTTCTCGGTCGCGCTGCTAGGAGTTGCGTCATCGCGACTGTATTGAGCAGTGCTGGCGATCTTGCGACTTCTAACGGCACAATGGAGAAAGACACGAAATGCCTTGTGATATTCCATCTTGGAGACAAGCCCCCTCACGCCAAAAAATAAAAACCCGAGTATAAGTCACTCGACACTGCCAACCACGAAGTCTACCTTGTTGGTTGGTCTACCTTGTGGGTTGATGGCCCCCATCTCGATCAGGTTTTTCGTCCAGTTTCCCTGATCCTTGAGCAAATGCTGAGATGGTCCCTTGTTTTGCTTCTGGACATAAATGTAACTTCATTATTTGTGCACGTCTTCTGAATTTCAGTGGGAAATATAGTTATTCAAATTATCGTTTTTCATATTATCGCGGCAAAAAGTATTATTCTTTCATGAAGAACATGAGGGTTCAGGGCAGGAATTTATAGCTAATTTACCTTTGAAAATATATTTTATTATATAGGAGCGAATATTTTGTCAACAAAACTCGAAAAAAACCTCTCTTTTCTGTATTCAAAATTCGACTAGAATATGGTTTAAGATAGAGACCACAGAATTATGAAAACGTGCACAAAATTCACTTCTCCCCATAGCACGTCACACGCAGTTTTTAACTGTTTTTGACGTACATTAATAAATAAATAAATAAATAAATAAATAAATAGACTTCGTGCTGCCAACGACCGAAGTCCAAGCGCACGATTATGTCGGCGGTATCTGCAAGCATCAACGCCCAGCTGCAAACTCATACTGTAAACAATACACCGTTTGATATTAATCTCAAGGTGTCGATTCTTTAAGATATTTTTTCGTTTAGTTAACTAATTATGCTTATTGCATGAATAATCGTTAATTGTCTTCATGTTAATGGCACGCGTGGAATTAAAAGTCTACCGTGCAATTAAGATTCTACAACCACCAATCAGAACTCACAAAAAGATCAAAATCGTTTAATTATGATACTATAAACACACGTGGCCAAGCTATTTGCAGCTGGCCGTGAAATAAACAAAAATGTCAACAACCTATACGTGAGCGAATAAAACAAAATTATAAAACATTACTCCTTAGTCATATTGATATTTATGGTACAATTTGTAAAATTCTTAAAAATTATCCCACCCACATTTGGCACCGATGATCCTGATCCAGACAACGCTTCATAATTTTCAGAAATATGTACTTCACCAACGTGACTTGTCCCAGGTAAAGCTGTGTGTGATGTTGAGGCAGTGGGCATCGTAGTTAATGACAAATCTGATCTTTCACCTATACGCTTTGCAATTTTTATTTTATTTTGTATGGAATCTTCAATGTAACTTTCTGCTCTAATGCTGCTCTGCTCTAATGCTCTTTCAGAAGAAGAACGCCATCCACCGTGTCGTTTCACTGTTAAAATGTCAGCTCCACTATCAGCCAGAAAAGTAGCAGATGTTCTTCTAAAACAATGCCCAGTAAATAAATTTGCATCGGGAATGTTTAAGAATAAAGCTATCTCCTTTGGGATTCTTCCAAAAGTATTTATACCTACTGGTTGAACGCTGCACCGTCCATTATTATAAAATACAAATAATTTTCTATGTTTTACTTGTTTGGGGCGAAGTGAAAAATACTGTTGACATTTTTCAACATAATTAACAGAACCTGTCTCATTAATGATTGTGAATTTTCTCACAATATTTGTTTTGTTTTTCCTAAATTTACAAGCAGTATACTTCCTTCTTCTTTAACGTCGTCCACACACAAGTTGTATAATTCATCACGTCTGCAGGCACCACAGACACCAAATATCGCAACAACCTAAATACATTAATAAAATTTTATTTTTAGTCTATTGTATGCTATTAGTAACATTTTAAAGACATCATACTTTCATTTACTACACTTGCCTTCATAAGAAGGAATTTCTCGCAGTCGCAGTCGAGTTGTCAAGCGGTGCGGACGTAGTGACAGGTCGCTCCGTATAAACGAATAGAAAAGTGTTGAAGTATACGTATTTGAAAATGACGAATGGGACTGACAGTTGAGAAAAGGAAGTGAGAGATCAGTAATTGGTAAAAGTAGGGGGTTCCAGCTTAGTAGAAATCGGAGAAAGTATAAAAATTGGCAATTATATGCTAAGTATTGAGTGCCTGAAAGTGCGAGTGCGTGGCGGCAGTGCTGGACACAGCAAATTCCGGAGGCGCGGGTGTGGGGCGGCGCGAGGCTGCTGACTGTGCTGGTGGACGTGACGACACCGGAGTCCAAGTACGCCGCCGAGGACGGCGCCGGGGGCGGCTGCCCAGGGAGCTGACGCGGCGACGGCGGCGTCGAGCTGAGTGGACAGTGCGGAGCTGACCGGCCTTAGCAGGCGGATTGAGGTGAAGGTTGATCGAACTTAAAAGAAAGGAGGGAATTAAACGGGTATGCGAAACGGGTGTGGGGCGGCGCGAGGCTGCTGACTGTGCTGGTGGACGTGACGACACCGGAGTCCAAGTACGCCGCCGAGGACGGCGCCGGGGGCGGCTGCCCAGGGAGCTGACGCGGCGACGGCGGCGTCGAGCTGAGTGGACAGTGCGGAGCTGACCGGCCTTAGCAGGCGGATTGAGGTGAAGGTTGATCGAACTTAAAAGAAAGGAGGGAATTAAACGGGTATGCGAATTAGGGCGATGTAAGAAAGAAATTATTTCAGAAGGCATCTATTGTAGGAAATGTATGAAATATTTCCATAGTAACTGCAGTAAGAAACATCAAGTGTTCGGTTCTAGAGATGAGCTAGTGAATTGTGATGGAGATAGAGAGAAGTATGTCGTTGTGAATGATAGAAATAAGAAGATGAAGGAGAAAATTCAAGTGGAAACAATAGTACATTAGAAAGCAAATTAGATTTAATAATACAAGATATCATTGAAATTAAAAATAAACAGCAAAGTATAGATAAACTAAAAGATATTGTCAGAGAAGTGGTTTTGGAAGAAATAAATGTTATAAAAGTACAGATGGCAGAAATAATAAAAAATGTAAATATTCATAAAAAGGAGTCCCAAACAGTAAGTTATGCCGAAATAGCTAGCAAAGAACAAAAAACTGTAATAAAACCAAAAATACCGCAAGATAGTAAGAAAACTGAACAAACTCTCAAGGAGAATGTTAATATTAATAAACTTCCTGTAGGGGTATCTAAAATCAAGAAAGGAAATAAGGGAGTAGTGATTGTTGAATGTAATACTGAGAAAGGCAGAGAGCAATTGAAAAAGAAAGTTGAGGAACACTTAAAGAAAGAAGTAGATGTTGTCATTCCAAAGAATATTAAACCTAAACTTAAAATTATAGGAGTAGGAAAAGAGGAGTTTGAACTAGAAGACAAACAATTGATTAAGGCAATTAAAATGCAAAATGAAATAGAAACAAGTGAAGGTAACAACATGAAAGTTATAAAAAGATACAATACTAAAAAAGGCAATAGTAAAGAGGAAAAAGGTAATATTATTCTAGAGACAGATGCAAAGATATTCAAATTGTTAATGGAAAAGGGCAAAGTAAACTTAGGATGGGAGAGGTGTTGGGTATACGAATTTGTAAGTGTTGTCAGATGTTTCAAGTGTTGGGGTTTTAACCATTTTAGTGAAGATTGTAAGAAAGAAATTGTATGCAAAGTATGTGCGGGTAATCATGACAGTGGAGGATGCAACTTAAATAAAAAATGCGTGAATTGTGAAGACAAGGTTAGAAGACTAAAATTAACGGACATTTCGACTGATCATGAAGCAACAGACAAAGATTGTCCAACTTACTTAAGAATAATAAATGAAAAGAGGAAAAGAATTGATTATACTTCTGAGTAGCAATCATTGAATATACAAAATGCATTCTTAACACTAAATGTACAAAGTCTTTTGGCAATCAGCAAATACATAAATGAATCTCAAAATAAACCTATCCTAATGGCGTTCACTGAGGCACAAGTAATTGAAGAAATAGAGGATGAGGAAATTATAATACAAGGCTATAGATGTATCAGATGTAATTCACAGAACCGAAGAACGGGGGGAGTAGTAGTATTCGTGAGAACAGATATTAAAATAGAAAATGTTAAAGTAGACTATATAGAAAGTAACTGTTGGATGGTTAAGTTAGATATTCTGTGTAAAGAATACAAAGGATCGGTAGTTGCTATCACTCTCCAAATGCATCTGATAGCGAATTTATTGACTATATTACAAACAAAGTGGAAGAAATATTAACAATTAATAATTGCATAATAATAGGGGATTTTAATATTAATGTACTGAGAGAAAGTTACGTAAAGAAGAAGTTAGTAAATAGTTTTAAAGCATTGGGACTAAACCAATTGGTAAAAGAGCCAACAAGAGTGGATAGCAATAGTCAGACAATCATTGATCTAGTATTCTCAAATGTAAACATACATGTAGAAGTACAAGACACAGCAAAAATTACCGACCATGCTTGGGTAATAGTTAAGTCGGATGTAAAAGATAAAGGTACAAATCGAAGAGAAAGGATTAAAATACGTAAAAGAGACTATAGAAATTTTAAAGATGATCAATTTAGAGAAATATTAGAATGTAATATTAGACAATTAAAACATGACAATGAAGACGAGTTAAGCGAGGAATTTGTAAAAGCAGTCGTAAAAGCCTTAGATAAGGTTGCACCATTTAAAACGCTGAAGGTGCATACAGAATGGAATGAAAGAAAATGGTATTGTGAAGAAATAAAAATGTTATGCAACAAGAGAGATGAAGTATACAAAACAGCTAAAATAACGAGAGAACCAGATAAGTGGGAAGAGTTCAAGAAGTTAAGAAATAATGTAGTTAAACTAATTAAGAAAAAGAAAGTAGAATATTATAATAATACTATTGAAGAACACAAAAATAATAGTAAAGAATTATGGAAGGTAATTAAGAAATTAATTGGAGGTAAAAACTGTGATTTAATGACTACAGATATTGTATTTGATGAAAGTAGTAAAGAAAATATAGCAAACAAATTCAACAACTATTTCGTAAGAAGCATTAATATTTTAGTACAAAATGCTGATGCAGGGAATCAGAATATTTACAAGCAAAATGAAAAATGGTGTGACAGTGAATTTAATAAATTTAAATTGATAAGAAAGGAAGAATTGCATAAAATTATCTTTGGGCTAACAAACAAAAAAGGAACCGACGAGGGTATTACAACAAAAATGATGAAAGAAAATTATGAAATATTAGAAGCTGTATTTTTGAAAATAATAAATAATTCATTAGAAGAAAGGATCTTTCCTGAATCATGGAAAACTTCCACCGTAATACCAATTCCAAAAGTGACAAACACAAAGAGAGCAGCTGAATTTAGGCCAATAAATAAACTACCCACGTATGAAAAAATATTAGAAGAAATAGTAAAGAAGCAATTAAATGAATTTATTGAAACAAACAAAATTATAAGAAATGAACAATCAGGATTCAGAAAAAAACAATCCTGTGAAACCGCGATTCAAGCAGTCTTAGACGAATGGAAAATTAATATTGATACAGGAAAGAAAGTAGGAATTATCTTCTTGGATCTAAAGAGGGCATTTGAAACGGTTGACAGGTCAATGCTGATTGAGAAAATGTACAAATACGGTATCAAAGGTGACGTTCAAAAGTGGTTTATTTCGTATCTAGTAAATAGAAAGCAAAAAGTAAAATATAATAACATTATGTCAGAGGAAATTAGCGTAGATTTAGGTGTTCCGCAAGGGTCAGTTTTGGGACCAATATTGTTTATAATGTACATAAATGACTTAATTAAGTATATAATAAATTTTTTTGCTAATGAATGTAAAATTCAGTTATTTGCTGACGACACTTTATTGTATGTAATGGGAGAAACAGAAGCGGAAATTGAATTTAAACTGCAGAGTGTATTTATTGCAGTACAAGAATGGTTAAGGGTAAATAAATTAATAATGAATGTAGAAAAGACTAAATTTATGATTTTACATGGTGGAAGAAACATAGAAGAAAGAGAAACAAAATTATTCACAACTGATTTAAAGGAAATACAACGGGTATACAAAATGAAATATGTGGGAGTAATTATAGATAGTAAATTAAATTTTAAAGATTATATAGAATATATAGTAAAGAAAACTGGAAAAAAGATTAATATGTTAAACAGAATTGGGCAATATATAAATGGCTATACAAGATGTTTGATATATAAATCCATAATTGCACCACATTTTGATTACTGTGCAACAATACTAGTTGGAGCCCAAAAAAGTGAAATTAAAAAACTTCAGATACAACAAAATAGAGCAATGAGGGTAATAATACAATGCAATAGATACACTCCAGTGGTAGACATGCTAGACACTCTGAAATTTATGTCAATAAAAGAGAGAATTCAGTATAAGACACTAATTTTTATTTTTAAATTAATTAAAAACCAAATTACAGGAGATTTAGTAAACAAAATCCAAAGAGTGAAAGATAAAACAGCAAGGGAAACAAGACAAGCACAACATTTAGTAATTAATTTTAGTAAAACTGAACAGGCAAAAATAGACTATTTGACAAAGGAATTGAATTATATAATAAACTACCATTAGAAATAAAAAACTGTGAACAAATTAAAGAATTTAAAAGAAAAATTATAAAACACATAAAAGTAGAAAATTCATTTTGTAAATAGTTAATAGAGTATACTTATAGATGTAAGCAATGTATGTAAATATGTATTTTATGTAAAAATAGCCGAGAAGGCTAAATAAACAATATCTATCTATCTTTCTGGTGCCTCCGTGAGAAATCTATTAATTTCGTCTTTGCTGAATACATTTGATTTTTCGGTACAATTCCTTTATTTTTTGATTTTACAAAATCAATTAAATTTTTGTAATTCGAAATGTCTATGTTTTCTTTGACACGCAACATCTTCTTCAACATTGATAAGTATGGCCATAAGCAGGAGGGTTTGACGCTAGCTGACTATTGTATTATAAAATATTTGACATAAGGGTCATTCCATTTTAAATCAACACAGTTTTAATGAAAATTTTACCTCACCATTTTAGATTCAGATGAAATTTGACACATAGGTAGTATGAATGGAGAATAAGAAAACTACAAATTTTGAGTAAAATATTTCCAACCATTTCTGAAATACAGCCATGTAAAATTTTGCAAAATTGGGTTCCCGAAAATTTTTAAATTGATGTAGAACCTCACCAAATTAAGATAGAGAGCTGGAACAGGTGTCATTTTTCAGCTTTCTTTGTGGCCTTTTATAAGATATACAACTCAATAGGGGTTGCGTTCAAAAAGTTTTTGAAATTTGAATTTAAAATTTTGATTTTGAGTTTTTTCAAAATGCTCATCTTCAAAAAAATTGAAAAAATTCTAAAATAATCCTTGTATATTTCCAAACAGATGGTGCAACTTTAAAAATGGGACTGCAATGGGTTCATATGGTAATCTTTATTTAAATTGCACAATATTTACTTACTCTAGATTTTACTGATTTAAAATGCATTTTATTTCAAATTATTATTTGATATTCTGTAAGTTCATTGGAAGTTATATTATATATTGTTAAACAAAGAAACACGTTTCATTAACAACGGTTCTTCTTAATAAAAAAGAATAGAC
The DNA here is from genome assembly GCA_031308135.1 of Acheta domesticus. NCBI lineage: Eukaryota > Metazoa > Arthropoda > Insecta > Orthoptera > Gryllidae > Acheta > Acheta domesticus. The sequence goes on along the minus strand of JAHLJT010004567.1, from coordinate 18,066,011 downwards.
AAAGGGATAGGGAAAGGATGAGGTTCAACATGCGAGAATTCTCGCATGGGTACGCTGGTCTTTACAATAATTCTCAAAAATGTTATAAAATAAAATATTTAGAAAACTTTTCAATTGACGCGATGGTTTACTTTTCGTTTCAGTGCAATGCATACTTTTCATTTTGTGTGTGATTAAACAACACCTACATTTTTCAGCATTATTTTGATTTTTGCGCCTCAAATATCGCGGACGAAATCAAGCTTCTGGCATACGGGAGAGAATTGAACTCTTAGCCATTGTTGAGAATTTCGGCGAAAAATTTTCAATAGTGTTTGAGAAAATTTCGTTCGAACATTTAAGAAAATTTGCCAAATTTGTTTCTTTGTCATAGACCACTTATGGACATTTCAAAAACCGTCATTGGAGATACTTTGAAGCTTATGTGTAAAGAAACGCACTAAACAATTAAACACATCTATAATGTAATTTTTTTACGGCGTGAGAGACAAATCAAAAAATTTACATTTTTGTAATTTTTGAAAAAAACGTGTAGACCAGTATGACGTTTACGTTATTTGATCGAGTATATTTAGCATTATCTTCGCCAAAAGTTTAAAGAAAATATTTAGAGCTGTTTTTTGAGAAAATAATGTTTTTGTCATTTTTTTTAAAAATTGCACATATTGCAATATTGCGCGAAAACTACTAAAATTTTCGAAACAATGTATATGACCTTCAACAAAGATCTTACTTTGGAGAACACATTTTATTTGAAGGAAAAATCTCTATCTTCAATTTTGTAGTTGGAGAAAGATGCCGAAAAAAATTCAAACTTTAACAATTTTCGAAAATTGAGAGTAATCCGTGAAAATAGGACCTATGCCATCTTAATAAGTGAATTTTCCTCTATTCTTACAAGAAATTTAAAGAAAAAATTTGGAGCCGTTTGCGAGAAAAGTTTGAAAATGTCGGGGAGGCTTCATGTAAAGTACCCCCAAATTTTGAAGAATCTTTTTCAAAATCTCAAAGCTTCGACTAGAACCAGATCGACCGGCCAATATCCATTTTGGAAGAAATCGTACGTATGGTTTAGGCGCTAGCAGTGTTCACAGACAGACGGACGTTTTCCTTTCAATTGGTTTTTCGATATCAAGGACCCACAAAAGAGGGTTTCTGGCTACAACACGTGTTAGGGGATTTTTTTCTTAATTTAGCAACTGGTTTTATCCACTTTTTCGTTATCACGGCCCGGCAATGAATTTTTTCCGCCGAAAATTGGCCATTTTTTCGCGCATTACATAACTTTCCCTATACTACGTATATCACTCCGTGTATACGTACGTATACGGAAAAGTAATTAATACATCAATACAAAATGCAAATAAACAGAAGAACATCGAATGCGGAATAAAACGAGAGACTTGTTCCAAGGAATAAGAAATATCTCGAGAGAATTTACACCGAAAATGGATGCCATTAAAGCTCTGACGGTAAAATTCTAACAGACGGAACAATTCTTATCAAGATGAAAAGAACATGTGGAAAACCTATATACAAACGCTCTCAACGACACGGCAGTTCAACAAGTGTCCTCCAGTAAAGAACCACCCATTCTAAAAAACGAAGTCAGATGCGCTATATAGCAAATCCCAAACAGTAAAGCTGCTGGATGTCATAACATTTCCATACAACTCATTCTAAACTGTGCAACATCATATGGGAACACGACGAATGACGACACGAATGAAAACTGTCAATTTTCATCGTCCTACCCTTGGTGGAAGTAACCATGGTCATACCCAAGAAAGGCGACACGTGAGTTTGTGCAAATAAGAGAATCACAGCGCTGATATCACATACAAGTAAAATACTATTGAAAATTATTCAAAAAAGGCTTCAAAACTTCATAGTTTTATACCCCGAACAAGCAGGCTTTAGTAAAAATAGAGGAATAAGAGACCAAATTGCCAACTTAAGATGGATAATCGAGGCTGCGAATGAATTCCAAAAGAAGTTATTCACAGGGCCATCTTTAGGCACAGGCAGACAAGGCTCGTGCCTCAGGGCCCCCATGATCAAAGGGCCCCCACAGATAATAACTAGTGGTGCTACAGAATGGCACAGACTTTCCCGTATTAGTTTTCTATTTTCCTGGGTCTTCGCTAGCTATTCGGAATTGCCACATACTCTTTCTTGCCAGCTACCATCTATAATCGCCAAAAGTACATTTTTTTGTCATTTTCTTAATTTTTCGGTTTCCTATTGGTAGAACAGAAACATTAATTTTAGAATATTAAAGAACACAAAAACCTAGCCGTAAATGGCAATTTTCTTTTAAAAATTATGTGCCGTTTAAGAGAAAATGGCGTTTTAGCACTACTAAAAATGCGAAATTTGAAGCTCATTTTCACAGAAAATTTTTGAGTTTTCAAAATACTTTATTTGAAGTTATTTGAAGCACTTACACTCACAAATATAATCATCCATACAAATTGCGGATAATGTGCATATTAAAGATGTGAGAGATCTTTCAAAAAATTTACATTTATATAATTTTTGAAAAAAACAAAAAAAAACTCAAAATAAACTTCACGCTATACTAATGAGTGTAATTAGCACTATCCGTTACAAAATTTTCAAGAAAAAAATTGCAGCCATATACGAGAAAATGACGTTTGAGCATTTCTGAAAATGCCGAAATTTGAGCTACTTTTCACAGAAAGCGGTAGTGTTTTCGAGAAACTTTACTTGACATTATTTAAAGCATATATACTCGTAAATATAATAATGTAAAAAAATCGCCGATAATGTAAATATTAACGACGTGAGAGACAAGTAAAAAAATTTACATTTTTGTAATTTTTGAAAAAACCAACCGATAGACCAAAATGGCTTTTATGTCATTGATAGAGTACATTTACCACTATCCCTACCAAAAGTTTAAAGAAAAAATTTGGAGCCGTTTTTGAGAAAATTTTGTTTTTGTAATTTTTTAAAATTGCACATATTGCACGCAATATTGCACGAAAACTACCAAAATTGTGAAAAACATTTACATGACCTTTATTAAAGAACTTAATATGCAGAACGAATTTTATTTGAAGAAAAAATCTCTATCTTCAATTTTGTATTTGGAGAAAGACGCCGAAAAAAATTCAAACTTTCACAATTTTCGAAAATTCAGAGCTGTACGTGAAAATCGGACCTATGTCATGTTAAAAAGTGTATTTTCCTCTATTCATACAAGAAATTTAAAGAAAAAATTTGGAGCCGTTTTTGAGAAAATGTTGAAAATCCCGGGGGGCTTCATATAAAGTACCCCCAAATTTTAAAGAATCTTTTTCAAAATCACAAAGCTTCGACTAGAATCAGATCGACTGGGGAATATCAATTTTGAAGAAAATCGACCCGAACGGTTTAGGCGCTAGCGTTGACCACAGACGGACAGACGGACGGAATGCCGTCAATCGATTTTTTAAGTATAAAGAAGCAACAAATCATGGATTTTGACCACACCACGAGATAGAGGACCTTTTTTTTCTTAATTTAGCAACTGGTTTTATCCACTTATTCGTTTTCACGGCCCGGCAATTAATTTTTTTCCGCCGAAAATTGGCCATTTTTTCGCGCAGCATTACATAACTTTCCCTATACTACGTATATCACTCCGTGTATACGTACGTATACGGGAAAGTAAAAAATATATAACAAAACTGAACTAGTGGTGCTAGAACAGCACGTACTTTCCCGAATTATAAAAAACAGCTACGCAATATTAAGATATTGCATTTTCTGCGCTACTAACATCTTAGCTATTGAGTTCTTCATTCACATCACACAAATAATTTTATCCATCAAATTTCAGTATTGCTGAATGGCTGGTTAGGAAAACTCCAGGAGTGAGGTTCTTTTATTTGCTCCCAGAAGACACACAGCAATGTACGAACTCGTGGAACCTACAATGTACGAACTCGTGGTGGCTAATCGCGCGTTGTCGCCAAGTTGCGCGCCTCTAGCTGTTAACGCAACTCGTAACAATGACATGTACTTAATTCCCAGGAATTCGCGAGCGCTAAGCGGAATTCCATTGTAGCCTCCGCATTGTCGATGTGTTAAAGTGTGAGGAAGCAAAAATTGAATTAATATTGGCATTTCCAATAACAAATTATATTTAAGTCAATTATTTTTATTTCCTTATACATACGTATATACATAGCAGTGGCGTAGCGTGACTCGCACGTTTGGGGATGCTCAACAATAACACACAAAATGTCACCATCAACTGCTTCATCTAACAGGCGAACGCAACACAAGGCAGATACACTGGGACTACTTCCACGATCTCGATTGCTTACGACGGTGTAGGCGCTTCTCACAAAATCATCACAGCAGTCAGGGCTGCCGATGTCTTGAAAGCAAATTAATAATAATAATAATAATAATAATAATAATAATAATAATAATAATAATAATACTTTATTGCACAAAAAAGTACAACGGCGAGTCTCAGTAATTAAATTACTGCTTTTCAGACTAACCACAAGAAAAATACAGATCATAAACATAAAATCAAAAGAGAATAAGAATAAGTTGAAAAAAAGCATAAATGTAAGTACATGAGGATTAGAAATTGAAAAAGTTACGTAAGTAAAATATAATTGTAAGTGTGTAGCAGATAATATGAGACAATATAACATAACAGGAAACACTGAAGTAAAGCTAAACATATACATCAAGAAGGTTACAGAAAATTTAACATAATACATCAAGAAACACTGAAGAAAGATTAAAAATTAAGTTTAATAAATTTACAAAGTTTTTCACAGAATGATTTGTAGGGAAGGGTTTTAAGCTCATGAGGGATTAAATTGTAGAAGTGTGGACCAAGATAGCTAAAGGATGCCTCGAATTTGGTAGTACGATAAACGGGAATAACAAGTAGGAAATTGGCAAATCGGGTAGTACGTGAAGCAGACTCATTTGATTGTGAAAAAAGTTTAAGCCGATCCCGAAGATAACTGGGAGAATTAGAGGAGAGCACAGAGTGTACCAGTAAACATAGGTGAAATATCCATCTCTGTCTCATGGTCAACCAGTCTGATTTATCCATGAATGGTGATATATGCTCGTATTTCCGAACATTGAAACAGAACCTCAAACACGCATTCTGAATAGATTGAACTCTAGCAAAATTTCTTTGAGATAGTGCAGGGCTATAAACAATATCACTGTAATTAAATAACGACAGTATGAGAGTATTGCATAACATTAGCTTGGTTGACTGTGTTAATTGGTTGCGATATTGATATAGGGATCTTAATCTCAAATATGCTGCTCTACATTTGATTAACACATGATGATCAAAATTCCATCCACTGTCCATCCATAAACCAAGATTTTTAGCAAGATCAACATGACCAATTGAATGACCATCAATTAACAGCTGACAATTATCCGTATTTGCATTTCTTAGGCGATTTGTAGGGTCTAAAAAGAGATACACAGATTTATTAGGATTTAAAATTAATCCATTCTCCATAGACCATTTATGAATATTACCAAGATCCACATTTAAGCAATCAACAGCCAATGAAAGATTAGATGGGTGAAAGGAATAAATTAATTGAGTATCGTCTGCATACATCTGAATCACGGAGTTGAAGGATAGATGCATTAAATCTGCAACATGGATGTTAAACAGAAGGGGACCTAGAATGGAGCCTTGAGGTACCCCTCGAAATAAGAAGCGTAGAGATGACGTTTTTGTAGCATCCAGGGTGCGTACGACCGTTGATTGAGAGCGAGCTGATAGGTAAGAACTGAACCATTCAATTGCAGGTTCTGAGAAATTAAGGAAGCGCAGTTTAGATAATAGACGGTCATGACTTAACGTATCAAATGCCCTGGAGAAGTCCAATAGACAAACAACAGATAGCAAATCTCGATCGAACGCTGTCAAGCATATATCAGACAGTAGAGTTAGTGAGGATGTAGTGCTGTAACCGCGTCTGAATCCAGACTGATTGTGAGGTAAAAGAGAATGTGTTTTCAGAAATCTCTGAATTTGTATCTCAACACACTTCTCAAATTGCCAATTGCCATTGCCAATTATACAATGGCTCAGCTTTAATTCTTATACGCGAATGGCAATAAGACCATTTGTTAATTTATACATTGCAGACTTAAATAATATGTAATCTATTTAAGAGATAATACAATTTCTTGGATATTAATTAAGAAATAGTAGTCAGGCACTATTTCTACAGTTTGTACCCATGACCAAGCGGGGACTCCCGAGCGAGAGAGAGAAAGATCCTTTACTGAACGCCTGAAGTGTGCTGCGCTCTCGTGCACAAACGAGCTTCTTTCCGCAGTAGACGCTAGCGTAAAGCAGTCGGGTTTCTCTGAGCCAGGGGAAGAGGGGAGAGGGGAACCTCGCCATCTGCGCATGCGTCATTGCTCGTCGCAATCTGGCGCCAGACGCTGAAGTATTTTAGCTTCCAAGCAATCAGAGGCCAGCTTCAACAGCCCGCCAAATTCAATCATAGGAAATCAATTTAAAATTAATACAAAACGTGTTTCGCTCAACAGACTACTTGTAAGATTATCAATACAGTATTTAAGGTTCTTATATACGGGGATGCTCAGCATCTCAGCGTCCCCTGACGCTACGCCACTGATACATAGTATATTTTACTTTTCCGTATATGAACGTATATCCGGAGTAGTGTAAGAAGTGGCCGAAATTTTTGTTTTAATTTTTGCAAAACCAGGCATTTTAACGAACATGAGACATGCACCATTCTCTTAAAATACCTTTATGCTATCTAAGGTCCCAATTTAATCAAAATTTGTTGTGAGGTGTCTAAGAAAAAATGGTTTTAAAGGAAATAAAAATTGCACATGTTTGACACAGAATATCGCAAAAAAACACTCATGTTTTCGAAAATTTTAACATGACGTTATTTAAAGATCTGTTTTTTTATTAACATATTTCATTAAGAAAAAAATTGTATCTTCACAATTGTAGCTGTAGGAAGAGTCCGAAAAAATTTTGATTTGTTTCAATTTTCGAAAAACCAGAGTTTTCAACCAACATGAGTCCTATGCCATTCTCTTAAACGACCTTTAGACTAACTGAGAAAAAAATTTAGTCAAATCGTCTGGAGCCGTTTTTTTGAAAATGTTGAAAATGTCCCCGGGGCTTCTTGTAAAGTACCCCCCAAAATTAAAATATCGGTTTCAAATTCCAGGGGCCACGACATCAGTCAGATCGATCGGGGAATATCAATTTTGGAGTAAATCGGCTGAACAGTTTAGTCGCTAGCGTTGTTCACAGATGGACGGACCAACAGACGTTTTGCCGTCAATCGATTTTTTCGGTATTAAGGAGCTATAAAACGTGGATTTTGATTACACCACGTGTTAGAGAATTTTTTTTCTTAATTTGGCAACTGGATTTATCCACTTTTTCGTTACCAGGGCCCTGTAATAAGAGTTTTTCTGTCGAAAATCAGCCGTTTTTTAATCATATTTTATTACGTTACTATTGTTAGAGTTATTAGAAAAATATTACTATAGAAAATACAGATTAAAATACTATTTAATTCCGTTTATCTATTTTTTTTTTACAAATCCTTCCTTACCTTAAAAAGAGGAATCAAAATGCTTATTAACTGAGTAATATTCAATTTTTAATAACTTATGATCGCCAGAACGTAATTTGTTGAACTAAGAATTAGGGACCCCGAAATCTCTGAGTGCCTCGGGTACTTCTCCAAACCCAAAGACGGCCCTTATTCATGTGCTTGATAGACTGTTTGCGACTGTGTCGACTACTGCAAAATACATGGAGCAATGAGAGACATGGGTGTTCCGCAACAAGTCATTTCCCGAGTGAACAAACTTTATTCGAATCAGATCGCCAAAGTAAGGGTAGATGAAGATGAAACTGAATGGATCAGTGTTTGCAGAGTTGGGCAGTATCGAAAATACTTGTATTTAAAATACGTATTTTCGATACTTTTGTAATTTGTATTTTGTATCGAAAATACATTTTTAAACAAGTATTTTGTATTTGTATCGAAAATACTTTCTGATAGTGTTTTGTATTTTCAAAATACAAAAATACTTTTTGATTAATCCGTCACAAACATTCATTGGGCAAGTAAATGGAGAGGGTCCCGCCACGTGGACGAGTGGAGCCGGACCTCCGGTTTCTCCGATTACGTTTTCCCCCCGTCGTCGGTTCAACCGGAGATAACCGGAGGATCGCTGTAATCACGGTGTATAATATATTTCTTACACCGTGGTTGTAATCGCGAGCTCCGATTCAATTTCTCGGAGAGCAGGCTCCGCGTGCCAGAACGTGTGCTGCCCATGTGTGTGCCTGGTGGCTCTGTGGTTGTACGCAGTGATTAAAAACTTGTGCTTGCAGTGTTTTTAAGAGCTGATATTTCGTTGTGGTATATTTAGGTAAAAATCTATTTTTTCCTGTGTACCTTGTACTAAATGAAGCTTTGTATGTACATTTTAGGTTTATTTGAACTAAACCGTCAATTTTGTAGCGCCTAAAAGAGCCTATTTTAATATTAATGCCTATTTGTGCCTATTCTACATTTAAGAACCTAAAATGAGACTCATTTGCCTAACTTCTTTTGTCTATAGCTCCTTTTACCTTTTTCTTCTTTGTCGGCACAACAGACAAGGATGACATTTATTTTAAGTCATTTTTAACAACCTAAATTGCATTCGTCCTCTTTTACCTTTTTATCCCCTTGTCTCATTTTGTCACCTGTAAGAGAGCGAGAAATGAATATACCAGACAAGGATCTAGCGATAAAAGTCTCCATGCCACTACTTTTTGACTTCGTGGAGAAGCTGCCTTCGTTTCTAAGATAAAGCGATTGAATTTCCCCGAAAGCAAAGTGATCTTGACCGATAAGAAACATTCGTTTTCTCTTGAAAACTTGGAGAATGTATTAATAATTTATTGTGAGGCAAAATACGGTTGGAATAATTCTTACTACCAAACGTGTTAAATAGTATTATCGCAAAATGGTCAATACTGATTCTACGTAATATTGATTTATGTTATCTTTGAGAAATATAATAAATGGTCAAAAAGTGAATTTTCTTGTATGTTACGAGTTTTATTAGTGCCTATTCTACCATTTAAAAAGCCTAACAGATGCTGAAAGAACCTATTTTAGGCACCTAAAATGCATATTTTAAAACATAACAATCCGCGGTATTCATTAGGTATCCATATCATTTGTAATGTATGTTCATACTTTAAGTCTGAAAGGCACCTTAGTTAATTGTCTATATCCTGCAATATTTGTCCCAAACTATCACCTCCCAAGAACTCATGGTGATATCTTTGTACTCCTTCGCTTCTTACACGCAACACTCACTCAATGCTGGATACTCGGATTGACTTGAGATTTTACCAGCTTGTTGAGCACCTTTCAAAACCCCTACATACAAATTTTTACGTGCTATGAGGCATTGTAAGCAGTGTTTTTGCTATAATTAGTATTGGGACCTTTCTTGACTTTACCGACCCTAGAGGGGCGGAAACGCTGCTCGCCGCTGGTTCTGCGGACGTTACTCATACACCGCGCTTGCACTATCAGCCTGTCGGCATGGTCTCAGTTACTTGGAGGGCAGGCGGGGTGACAAAAACGGGTGTTTACTTTGCAGGTTCAGATGGAACGAACGCGCTTGGAAATCTGACACCGGCTGATAGACGCCGCGTAACGTTCCTAGCGCTGCCGAAGCAACGGCTCGCCCGCTGCGGGAAGCGCGAGGGTCACGAAAGGTCCTGCTAAAAACAAAATGCCTATAAAACGCTATTTACAATATTCCATAGCACTTCAAAATTTGTGTATATAGGTTTTGCGTGGTGTTCTACCAGCTGGTGAAATTTCATGTCAATCCGAGTATCCAGCACGGTGAGTGTTGCGTGTTAGCATGGAAAAGATGCCTTTCAGACTTAAAATATGAACATACATCACAAATGATAGGGGCCGTCTAAATTACGTAACGCAAATTTCGAGTATTTTCAAAACCCTCTCCCCCCCTTGTAACGCACTTCCCTATCTCTACGTACATAAAGCAGCGTAAAGCTGCCTCAGACCCCCTCTCTGACCCCCTCCCACCCCATTTAGCTTTACGTAATTTATGGGTGACCCCATACTGATACCTGAAATGGGTTGAAAATTTAATTTGAAACATTTTTGTATAAAAAATGTTATATATTTTTAATAATAAAATTTTAAATGTAATGTGATTTTAAATGTGAATTTTGGACGTGAATGATTGTTTAAAAGAGAAAAAATAGGATAGAAGTTATGTGTAAAACATCGTTGGTTGTATTTTGTATTTTCAAAAGTATTTTAAAATACTATTTTGTATTTTGTATCTAAAATACTTTTATGAAAGTATTTTGTATTTGGTATCTAAAATACTTTCGGGGAAGTATTTTGTATTTTGTATCTGAAATACATTTTTCAAGTATTTTGCCCAACCCTGAGTGTTTGTAAGAGTATGCGACAAGGTTGCACTCTGTCTCCATGTCTATTTAACATCTATATAGAGAACATCTTGAATCTAGCAGGACTGGACCCGATGAAGATTGGGGTGAGAATAGCGGGTCGAATTGTCAATAATCTGAGATATGCGGAAGACACCACACTTCTCGCAGAGAAGGAACAATATTTAGAAACCCTGTTAAATACAGTCGACAGCATAAGCGAAGACTTTGGGTTGCACCTTAACATCAGCAAGACTAGAATCATGTGCTTTGGTGAAGAAGCCAACATATCAATACTCGGGCAAAAGATCAAAACATCTGAGGTATATAACTTCTTAGGATCATACATCACCAAAGATGGAAACTCGAGACACAAAATTAAAAGAATAGGTCCAAAGTAACGAAAATTATGAAGAGTGCGGGCGTATTTAAGAACACCAAAATCAACATTATTATTAAATTAACATACTATGTTACAGTGGCGTAGCGTCAGGGGACGCTGAGATGCTGAGCATTCCCTTACATAATATTAATAAAGAACTCTAAATACTATATTGATAATCTTACAAGTGGTCCGTTGAGCGAAATACATTTTGTATTAATTTTAAATTGATTTCCTATGATTGAATTTTTCGGCGGGTTGTTGAAGCTGGCCTGTGATTGCTTGGAAGCAAAAATGCTTCTAGCGTCTGCCGCGAGCTTGCTACGAGCAATGACGCATGCCCAGATGGCAGGTTCCCCTCGCCTCTTCCACCACGCCCCTCCCCTCGCCACTCGATACTCTTCACCCCTGACCCAGAAAAAACCGACCGCTTTACGCTAGCATCCACTGCGAACAGAGGCCAATTTAAGCAAGTTACTCGCTTGTGCACGAGAGCGCAGCACACTTCAGGTGGTCGGTAAATTATCTCTCTCTCACTCAGGAGTCCCCGCTTAGTCATGGGCACAAACTGTAGAAAGTGCCTGTTTACTATTTTTTAATTAATACCCAAGACTGCACTGCTCGATCATGCGACCCTAGCGCCACAACTGAGAACGACGCAAAATACCGTGAGATTCCATTGTGATGACACGCCCCCAAGTGCCAAAAATAAAAACCCAAGTATTACTCGCGCAACTTTTCTTGACCGATGGATTGAAGAAATGCGGGTGGAGTGGGGGTATTAGTTACGAAATCGGCCACTAGATTTTATGACATAGTGCCAATCTCTGGAGAATCAGTCTTTGCAACTTTCTCAATAATTTGCGTTTAACTTAACGTCGAGGTATATCCTATGATGGATCTTCACCTGCTTTAGATATTTTGGAGAAAATCACGGACAGAAGCTATCGTTTTCATCAGAAAATAATTTCCATTTGCCCGCCAGTGAAGATATATTTGGAAAGTTGTCATCAGTGCTCGCTGCGAACTTTTGCCGTCAACTGTTTATTGTGCCAGAAGGGGAAGCAAGGTCATCGGTCAAGAAAAGTTGCGCGCATAATATAGGTAGATTGTCGATTTTCATTTAAACGTCGCGATTATTATTCGTTGGAGGTTTTCCTCTCCCCTTAATGGTTTAAAAACGTTTCTGTTTTGTTCAGGTACAATTTCTCGCAATGAGATGTACGTTTTTTTCTCTAAAATAAAGATATATTTTCACGATAACCACGTTGCGTGCGGTTTTGGACTGGGGCAAAAGGGGACGGGAGACACAGTAAACGTTTTATAGATTTATTTACGTCAAAAACAGTTAAAAAACTGTGTGTGACGAGCTATGAGGAGAAGTGAATTTTGTGCACGTTTTCATTATTCTGTGATATCTATCCTAAACCATATTCTAGTCGAATTTTGACTACAGAAAGAGCGTTTTTTTTTCAAGTTTTGTTGACAAAATATTCGCTCCTATATAATAAAATATATTTTTAAAAGGAAATTAGCCAGTGGCGTCTCCTGGCTAGTAGACGTGGGGATGCGATCATGATATTACAGATTGAACGCATAATTCCAAATATTTAAATTGTGCGTCATTCTACTTTACTCTGAAGTATTTTAGAAGTGTATGTTGCAAATTAGACACATTCTGAATCTTCCTTGAAAATCATAATTTTCTCATTGCATGCACTAACTTACATAAACAAAACCATAAAACTAAAAAAAATAACCACAAAAAAGTACATACCCAATTTTTGAACTCGAGATCTATTCGCGTTGTCTTGGTTGTCCATCACTATCTACCTTAAGTTTTTCGGAATAGGAGAAAAAACTACACGGAATTTCACAAATCCTGTCTATGACACAATGAAACGTTTCACTACTGTTCCCTCCCACAAATAACTCACCCACTACCACAAATGAACTGGATGAGCTCGTCATGTCGCACGCACACACGCAAGTTTTATTCTTTCGCGTTACAATTTCGAATTCACGATTCTCTTTAACATGTCACCAACTAGGCAAAGTAGTCTATTTAACGCACATTCAGTAGTAAATAGTATTTACGCTAGAACGCAGGACACACGTGACGAACGAAATAACATCGCGCGCACCGTTTCGAGTTCATGGATTGTCTCTGTCCATTTCCATACATGATGGGAGTGATCTTGTTTTGTCATGCCTGTTAACACACATCGAGTTACCCAGTTGTACTGAATCAGGTTGAAATGTGCTTAAGCATAGTTGGCTGACTTGCTTGACTTGTGAAGAAAGACAGTCGTGCCGTCTGCCCCCCGCTCCCCGCTTCCAAGTCACAATAGTGGCACGTGACTTCTGGGATTCCCAGGCGTGCTGTCGAATTATGAGAGAGAGGAGGGGGTATGGAAGGTTATTGGGAGGGGATACACGAACGCCAATGAGAAGCCTTTGATGTGATAAGCTATACTGCGATTTTTGTAGGAAGAGCTCTCAAGATAACTCAAATCCCATCTTCGCGATGGAATATGTCACGGCATTTCGTATCATTCACAGTCGTTCCGCTAGATTTCGCACGATCGCGACCGTATGAAGCAGTGCTTGCGATCATGCGACTTCTACCGGCAAGACCGAGAAAAGACGCGAAATGCCGTGACATATTCCATCGCGAAGATGGGATTTGAGTTATCTTGAGAGCTCTTCCTACAAAAATCGCAGTATATGTCACATCTCCGGCAGCCGAAACCACGCAGCTTGCACACAGTGCATGGCTGTGAGTTCAATTACCTCGCCAACGAAGTGAGGTCGTACAAGGGATGTTTGTCGGCCCGTCACATCCAGCGAGGGGACTAACGCCTATTGAACCGCGCACGTAAATGGCGAGAGGTAATAGAGAAACAAAGGGAGATACTTAACAGAAGAAAATAAAATACTTTACTGAAAATATTTTTAAGTGATGGAAAACTAGGGGATGTAACACATCACTCGCATACATTGAGCCAACGCCAGCTATAAATTCCTGCCCTGAACCCTCATGTTCTTCATGAAAGAATAATACTTTTTGCCGCGATAATATGGAAAACGATAATTTGAATAACTATATTTCCCATTGAAATTCAGAAGACGTGCACAAATAATGAAGTTACATTTATGTCCAGAAGCAAACAAGGGACCATCTCAGCATTTGCTCAAGGATCAGGGAAACTGGACGAAAAACCTGATCGAGATGGGGGCCATCAACCCAGAAACTGTGGTACATACTTGTTACAGTACCACAGTTTCTGGGTTGATGGCCCCCATCTCGATCAGGTTTAAATTAAATATTTTAATGATATTAAATTCTGGTTAACTTATAATAGTGTTGAACGTTCCTCCATTCCGTGAAAAATTACGGGGAGTGTTTTTGAATTTTCGGGAGTTTTTCCGAATATTTATTAAAGTTCAATGTAGGCAATATTTCTCTCAGTGATAATAATTAATACAATTTTCTGAAATAAATATTTAAAAACCCAACAGTTTATAAAAATATGCGAAAGAGGTCACTTCTACTCGAATAGCATAGAGGCCCAAAATTCGTTGGCACTTTTCATATCTGATGAAAGGGCATATGAATCCAAATGTTTCATACATTTCATTTTATTGCAAACTAACACCTTAGCATCATCGCTCAGGTCGTGATAATATGTACTTTGAACGTGTTTCAAAATGAAAAGATAGTGACATGATGTACGTCTGATAGAAAAATGCCTCTTTAAATTAAATTTGTGAACAAGATGCGCAGCCAGTATCTAAACAAACCAAAATAATATAAACATTACTGTAAATAACAAATGTGTTGTGAAACACAAACCTCGGCAACCGCTTAATACGGATAAAAACTTACTAATTCTGTAGGAACAGCTTATGCGCAATGCAGAGGTTGCCAACCAATACTTTCCCGCCAACCGTTGTGACGTCATTCTGCATATCTCCATAGAAATTACAGTTTCCTTTCCAATTCTATATTCCTCCATGACTGTATAAGAAGAGTTTTGTGCTGAAAATTCGCCGGTTTTTCGCGCAGCATTATGTAACTTTCTGTTCGTAAGAAATTCCTTCTTAAGCGCTAGAAAGTAAAAATATGTAAAATCATAGAAATCCGCTCCCTAAAAATTTTATTATATTCCTCCGTGTCTGTACCTTCTCTTTCACGATTGTCAGTTGGTTGGTAGAAAGATCCCGAGAAACAATCTTGAACAGTTGAAGGCAGTAATAAGAGCGGGGGAAGTAGACTTTCGTGATTGTGGTCGGGTACTGAAAGGATACGGTGAAAAATTATCAGTTAGGGGCGTCTGACGTTTGCGGTGGCAAGTGGTGACAAGCCCGTTGATATTGTGGGTAATTGTTACTGTTATCGAAAAAAAAAAGGAAATGGTGAACTTGGGCGATTTGTTCCCAAACTTTAAAGCCGAATCAACAATCGGTACAATCCAATTTCACGATTGGTTAGGAGATTCGTAAGTATTATTCTGTTACACGTCCATTCTTATTGAAGTTTGTGAACTCGTATTCGTTGAATATCAGCGATGTTGATAAATAACAGCTCCTTAGAATATAAACCCTACTGTCACATATTTTTCATTTGCTCGTGCTAACAATTTAAATTTTAAATGCGGTGTAATGAAATTATCAGGGCATCCGTTATGTGCTATCAAGTAAAGGATATCCATAGTTTTGACGTTGTTATCAGTAGACCAAAAAAAAATTAATACATTTCAGGTGGGGCATATTATTTTCTCACCCTGCAGATTTTACTCCTGTTTGCACAACAGAACTTAGCCGTGTTGCAGAATTAGTTGGAGAGTTTGAAAAGCGGGGTGTGAAGCCAGTTGCTTTGTCATGTGATTCCGTAAGCGCCCACGAGAAATGGATTGATGTATGTAATGTCTTATTTTGGTTTATGATGTATTGAAGCTGTAAAATAATGTTTATGCTGTATATTATGATGTTCCTTTCAGGATATCAAGAGTTATGGAAATCAAGCAAAACCAGGATTTCCATACCCAATTATTGCTGATGAAGGCAGAGAACTGGCTGTGCAATTGGGAATGTTAGATCCTAATGAAAAAGATAAGGATGGTTTACCCTTGACATGCCGAGCTGTGTTTATAGTAGCACCTGACAAAAAGCTTCGCTTATCTATGTTGTATCCAGCTACAACTGGACGTAATTTTGAGTAAGGCGATTTCAGTTATTTTGTTTTATTACAAGTAGATTATTTTTAATTAAGAAATAATAGTTGTAATGAAATGTTTGAGTCAATAATGGCAAAATAAAAATAAAGAAATTGAAGTTTGAAAATTCTTCAGTTATAGAAATGTAGAAATTCAAGGTTATCAGGATAATGTTGTGTATGCTAATTTCTTTAATTTCTAATTAAAGTTCAATATATCCGTAAATTCAAGATGACCCCCTCTTCCTCAAATGAAATGGGGTGGCACTACCATTGTCATGATTTTGTTTATCTTCCCATATTAGATTGTTTTCACTAATATCTAATACATTTGTTACACATTTCTTAATATTTACAGTGGATGAATATTCATATCAAGTGATGTAGATCCATTTACAATTTGTCTTTTTGTAAGAAAGTCCTTTCTGTTTCCATGTATTTCAGATTTATAAAAGAAGATTAGCTTTACACACACAGTCATATGCATTTTGATATTTAAAATCCCTAATTTTTATACAATTGTGGGGAAAAAAACATATTTTTTCTTTGTTTTAGTGAAATATTACGAGCCATAGATTCTCTTCAACTCACAGACAATAAGAAAGTGGCGACACCAGCTGATTGGAAGGTTTGATACACTTTTTATTTTCAAAAAAATATATGGAAATGCAAAGACTTCATTTTCAAATTATACTTTGCAAATAATTCTTGACAAATGAGCATAAAAAAATGTATTTTCCTTTACAAAGAAATTCAGGTCTAGTAGTTCCATTAAATCTTTTGCAACCCACTAATATTCAGTGAGTTTAGGAGCATTTTGTCTTCCTTTTGTTTCTTTGCATTCTACTTCGTAATGGAGTGCTATGACATGTTATATGATGAGCTAGAGCACAAGTGTTGTGATTAATAATAATAATCAGTTTTGTAGAAAGTATTATTTGAACATTTTGAATTAATTATTATAACAAGTGTTCTAAATCAAATTGTGTGTCAAGAACAGTAGAAAGCATAATTTTTTAATGGGTAAAAAGAATACTTATGTAAATTTAAAACTTAATACACTACCTCATAAATAGTAGGTTATGCAATTAGTTTACATTAAGCTTTATTGCATGAGTACATGTTTTGAAAACGAGTGACTTTAGGAGCAAGTTTTCAAATTTGTACGAATGCAATAAAGCAACATTATAAATGAGTCGCATACGCTATTTTTTGTAAGACAGCATTATAAATTTCTAAGAGAATCAAACTTAATTTTGCCAAACAACTTTCCTGTGATGTCTCGGATTCTTGACATCCATGTGAGAAAATTGTGGTCGGCTGTTCCGTTCACCTCTACCTCCCCTTGATTCATTGCGATTGGCTGAATGTGTGATGACACAATGATTCGTGTCATAAAATGTAATACGCCATTATTTGTCCCGTAAAATGCCCGATTATGAATGATTTCTTGCTACAGAAAAGGTCACTTATAATGCTGGAATACAAAAAATGTTTTTTATTAAGAGGTTTTTCTGTTTGAAGCATATGAAATGATGTTATTTGTGATCAAGAATCATAGTTACTTAAATACTAAATTTAAGTTTTCATTACAAATGATTATTGTTTCATCTCTAATGTTTGTAATTTCGGAAACAAAGCTCTTATGTGCCTTCTTAGTGCAAACAAGTTTGTTTTTCCAATAACATTTTCCAAATTTTTAAGAAAAGATTGGTTTTACACAGCCTTACATGTATTGGTATTTAAATACACGAATTTTTATATAATTGTGAAAAAAAAGTCCTTCTTTCTTTCTTTCGTTCTTAGTGAAATATTGAGTTATAGATCCAATTGTCATAGTAATCATTGGCATCCTGTTAACTGCTATTAACATTAATCTGTCACCTTTCCCAGAGTAAGTAGCCAAATGTAAAGAAAAATTATAGTACATAGTAATTTTGGCAACATGGGTAAAATTTGCAATATTTTATAGCCTCACATCCTTTTACATTCTCATGGAAGGTTTAAAAAAACATGTATTATACATAGTTCATAAATAACTATTACGAATGCTTCAGAAATGTATTTTAATGGCAGATTTTTTTACTTGTTTTTCAGAGCGGTAGTGATTGTATGGTCCTTCCCACAGTCCAAGATGAAGAGGCTATTTCTCTTTTTCCCAAAGGGATCACAGTAATGCCTATGCCTTCAGGAAAAGCCTATTTGAGGATCACTCCATATCCAGATTCTTAAGTGACTATGCTAAATGTTTGTGATATATATATATTAACAGGTTAAGCTTAATTTAATTTTAATCTGTACTTAAATTTCATTTCAGTATTTATTTAATTTGTCATGGTATAATAATGATTTCAATATTGTAATCTCATTTACAAACTGTGAAGTGCTTACATATTATTGAAAAATAACACTAATATACTGAAAATTAAGTTCCACGAGCTTCATTAAATGGTATTGTAAGTATTTTAAAAGCAATAGTTATGCCAATCTCAGATGGTAAAGAATTTTTTATTGTGTAAATTTCCTGTGTATAATGTACTTAATAAAATAAATCTTCATACATGTAGTTAATGGAGAAATGCTTGCTCTTTCTACAAATTCTGTCTCCATTGAGTTTTGTTAATTATATCTGTACTTTTGTTTTGAAAGCTTAGTGTTGATTTTGGAGATTTACCTTGAAAGTTCCTTCAATAATACTATCTCTATTCTCATTGTTTAAGTATATACCAAGATAACAGACCTGTGATAGACATTTTAGAAAAGACAGTGTCCTCAATGTACTTCACCAAAATATTCAATAGGTTCTCAATAAAATTGGACCCTTTGAGACAATACTAGAGAAACTTTTATACATGTAGAAATCGTTACTGAACATGACATGACACCTTAAAACCTGCCGCCCCGGATTATCGCCCATTCAGCCCGTTGTAAATCTGTCCCAGATTATGATTAATCAAAGCTTACAAAGTGAGAAAGCTACCTGAAATAGAAATGCAAAATTGGGGATTTTTGACATCAGAACATCAACAAAAAGTATACAGGAATCTTACATCAGAGATCACTCCGAACATAGTAGTAAACACCATAGCCTTAGGATCTTATTTTAATTTTCCATCTGGAGAAAGTTCCATAAAAACTAATATCATTAACGCCATAAAAGAATTTGCAAATTCTGCGTTTAAATTAGATCAAGATGAATAAACAGTAGGTCATATTACAGTTGTTGATTTTCTGAGCTCATACTATATTGACAAGCCAGGTCATCTCACAAAGTTAGATAAACAATTGTACAGAAATATACAAAAAGGAACATCCACAATTATTGCTTATTAAGTGTGACAAAGGTCTCCTTCCCCCCTTCTCTTATTTTCCTTCCCCTTCCCACTCCTTGCTGATCTCTCTTCTCCAACTGAAAAACTCCTTGAACACACAACAACCTCGTCACTGCATCATAGCTGCTAGTGCCAAACAGGTCATGATTGACTTGGACCTTTGGTCCTACATGTTATTTAAATAGTTTGATAAAAATTTCACGAAAAAGTGTATTTTTTTTTTTGAAATGTAACACTAAGCGACCCACAGCCTCAGAATAGAACAAAAATATATTCGTAAGATGCTAATGTAAAATCTATAGATTGGTATTAAATATTAAAATATTTTCCTTATTTTGCTAAAAAAAAATTTCAACAGAACTGGTATAAACAATCATTCACCAAGTGTACAAAAACACTTCAATTGACATAACAAAACGCAGAACCTCAAGTAAACTGGTGGCTGAGCGGTCCCACCCCTGCATACCAGTCCACAGATTTTACATTTCCTCCTAACGAATATAATTTTGTTCTCTTCTGTTCTGTTAACCCGGGTGTGGTCCTCAAATTTACTCCGTCTCAAGATCCTTGGGTCCAAATGGACCCGTATAATTTCTCTTGCAGATTATTTACTTTTCCAATGATCATATTTAGTATTCTTAATAAGAAGTTAAAATTATACACTGAAACGTTAATTATATACATTTATTTTATTTATAAGGGTGTACAATGTAAAATAATGGTCTCGGAACGTGCATGATAGCAAAAATCTTAAAAAACTTAATTTTTAAGTCGAATTTTGCATTGGATTTCTAGTTTTCGACGTCTCTTGATGACAAAGTTTGTGGCAGGTGTGTTCTGCATTCAATAACGGCTTTACAAAAGTCCCCAAGTTTTCTTTAAAAAGTGTAATTTTTATATAACATTTTTATTAGCAATTCGAATTCGCTTTTGTGAAAAAAACGTTTGAATTGATGTAAAATGTTTATTTTGTCAGAGAGAACCACAATACGCCACAAAAATGTACTTTTTTGTCTATGAATAAGAAATTAATCGTATCAACAGCTCCCTTTGTAGAATTATAGGTTGTCATTATTTCTGGTTTCGTTTGTCCAGATTCACAGCCTCTTGCATAATTGAAAAGGGTGCTTTGAAGGACAACACACTTGTTCATTTGTGGCACATACGATACTAATGTCGGGTAACTCACAAAAGTGAAAGTAGAATATTAGTTTGTTGTGCCCTTTGTCTGGAGAAGTTTATAGATTTGTTTTTGCACATAGTTCCACCGAGAGTGATGTCCTGTTTGAGAAGCTCCTGACCCAACTGGTATGATGTAAAGAAATTGAGTTATCCTTAAGAAGTGAGGATAATTATTGCACAACTTTTATTTCCAGATTTTGTTCTTTAGGTTGCCCTTCTTGTTTGCCAGAGGTTGTGCATTCCACATGTAATGTGTTTCAAAATTTCCCTCCATATTTGCCAAGTCTTTGGCATGTGGTGCTGAAATGGACAATTGCCTAGGAAAACGTCTAATTATTCATTGATTGTTACATACAATTGAAGATTGCACAATATCGGAAGAGGAAGAAACACATCAGAACTACGTTAAAGTTTTAGAAAGAACCACCTTTCCGTAGTTTAGAGAGCTGAGATTGCTCCCAGCTGTTCGTAGAACTTTGATAGTGTTTTTGTAGTTTGAAAGTTATATTCGACAAAATATTGTCATTGTCCACCTTATGAGAAGATAAAGTCTCCAATGACAATACAATCCTTCCATAGTTGATTTCTACGAATTTACCGAGTTATTATATGAAATTTCTAACGAGAGTTCAACATGAGAAATGTCGCGGGTCCAAGTTGACCCGAAGAACTTATCTGTAAAAACAATTATAATTCCTTATGTATTGAAAATAAATTAATGACAATTTATATACAGGTAGAAAACAGTCAAAAAATAATTGTCATGGAGTATCAGAACGATCGCACCATTTTCTTAAGCTGTAAAAGAAATTAAAATTTTATTTGGGTCGAAATGGACCTGAGGACCACAGCAGGGTTAAGGCTGTGAGTTGCTTAGTGTTGTGTTTAGAAAAAATATTCAAAAGCATCAAATGTTATCTTTAAAACTTTGGGTGTATTTATTTATGACAATCATCTATTAAGCAGCTGTGCCTGTCACGGTCACTCTGCCCCCTCAGTGCACATTTATGCGGTATGTGCATTGTGGATTGCATATCTATTTTGTAGATATAACTCCTTTTTCAACCACCCCTGTAGGGGTGTCTTACCCCTAGTGTATTCTTTTTCCCCATGGTATTTGCGCAGTAATAAATTATACCAAGTTTTGTTGAAATGACATTGTTCCCATGTTGAAGAATTCAGCTGGAACATGAACACACCCATGTACATATCCATCAATTTTTTTTTAATTATTAATATTTTGGCAATGGGTATATTTATGGGGGAATGTTTGCACAGGCAATGAGATTAATGATAATATTGCAGATAATAACTGTTGTATTTGTTGTAGGTTGATTATTCTCTAACAAAAATGTGTATGTTTACACACATTTTTGAGAATTGAAAAAATTGCGTTTTTTTGAAAATCTGTAGCTCATTTGATAATTGATTTAGAAAAAAAGTTTTATACAAAAGTTGTAGGAAATTTGATCTTCTTTAAAATTCATTTGAAACATTTTTCTGCACGATTTAAGGTTAAAGAACTATAGAGAAAAAATCGAAACAAGTCAGAAAAAATACCGGTTTTTTGGGCCTCTCGGAGTTAGCACAGGGTCTGGGAGGTCGAAAACTTGGGTTTTTAACTAGTGCCTAGATACATAAAACGTACTCAAAGAAAAAAATTTTATGACCTTTTTCCAGGTAAAATGTACATACCGACTGGACTAAAATGTGTGGACTGATGAGAGAAATCATCTCACTGTAAACATCATAAAAAGTGCATTTTCTTCAAAGTAAACTATAGTTGCACTGAATTCAAAGATGCCATCTCAAGCAATAAGCGTTTATTATAAGCAGTGGCATTGAATGCAAAATATATAAAAATGTAGATTGTAAACTTTTGCATTTTCAGTGATTTTATGAGATAATGAAAAAACTAGACTTGTACGGCCTTTCTTTCGACATTGGCAACACAACTTATTAGACTTACAATGTGTTTTGATGTATGTAGAAATATGTTTAATGTATTGATAAGAAAGGTAGAGATAATCTTTATTTAACGTTATGTTTTTCACATTCTTTCCCAAGAGGTTGAGATTCTAGATGAAACATTACATATTCTAGTTTAAACCTCATAGGAAAAGACGTGATCTTTCTTCTCCGTGTTTTAATAATTCATTATAACTACAGAAAATGTCATGTTTTCCAAACCTAACAGAAAGCAGAATAATTTTTTGTTGTTATTCAAGAAATTGCGGTTTGTTTTTTAGTAATGTGAAATTATGAAAAATTTTACTGCGTAATGCTTGAAACAATTCAAGGCCTTAAAAATATCTGGCAAGACTTGATAGATATAAGACCACTTTTAAGAGTACCTCTGTCAGTCATTTCTGAATTGACCCTGAACATGTCCTAAAATCATACTAAAAAATGTGTTACTTCCTTTAGAACTGCTACTGATAACATAGTATCCAATTTTCCAAGAACTCACATTCTGGGTCTGAAATGAACATGCACATTCGTTACATATTGCTGACATGAATAATTTACCTAAGATGGGTATTCCTAGCGATGTTGAAATAATAATTCATTGGAAAGGTAAAGTTTCATCATCTTCTCAGCAAGCATTTTCTAGACTATGGCAATTACCCTGGACCAAGTACCCCCTTTATATGTAAGTTTAATTTTAAGGCATAATTGCAATTAGTGCTTTATTATCAATTTGATATAAATGAATACAAAAAATAAAGTGTCCAAATTCGTTGTTTCTTGAAAGTTTCACAGAGGAGAGATTCAGTCATCAAAAAAATCAGGAATCTCGACATATCATTTTTTCTTTTTCCCTTTTCCTTTGCCCTTCCCTTTCCCCTTTCCCCCGCCGCCACCGCCCCCACCCCCACCGCCAAAATCCGCTGGGTCGTATTGTATTTCTTGAGTTAAACGAGTAACAGGACTAGGTACAGGCCGTTTTGGAGTTCGCAGTTCCAGTTCAAGTTGTGGTTTTGCTTCAGGGGGTTCTCCTTTTTTACTAATCTTCAACACGAAAATATCATGTTCAGGATCAAAAGGGGTTTTCACCTGAATATCAGACCTGCCAACGTATTCTTTTATTGAGGAGAAATGTGGAATTAGTTCCGGAGGGATCCACTTTCCTGGAATGAGCGTTTTTGGTTTACCTCTGTTGTATACTTCAGTACAAACCCCTCCACATGGTCCGCCTCCGCAAATTGGGGGAATATCTGACTCTTGTCTGTCCAACTTATCCCCAGAAGCACATACCCCGCATGGTTTGCCTTTGCAAATCGGAGGAATGTCCGCCGATTTATCCATGCCTACCCCACTTTTGCTCTTCCTATCTTTGGTCTTCTTATCTTTTTTCTTCTTCTCTCTGCTTATCCTATCCCTAGAATCATCACATACTCCTCCGCATGGCTTACCTCCACAAATTGGAGGAATGTCTTCTTCGTCGGACCCATCAAAATCTTTACATGGAGGTTCTGTCTGCATGCCTCTACATTCGCAAGGTACGTCCTCATTGAACAGCCTGTTAAAATCCAATTCGTACCAGTTCGTTTCCTCTGGGGTTTTGGGGATCCGCACGGACAGCGCGTGCCCGCATACTTCAGTTTCGAGCTCTTTCACTCTGTGAGCTTTTGACCCCGTAAACTGTGGGAGTTTGTCGCAAACGCACACAGCGCCTTTCTCGCACTGGCAGAAGCCGCGCTCCACGTAAAAGCTTTCTCCTGGGCCCGCGTCCATGAGGTTGATCACGGGTCCGCCTTGAGGGCAAACCACAGGCTCCGCTTCGGGACAAACGAAACCACACGACTCGGGACAAATTTTCGTGCCTTCGCTTTCGTCTTGGGGGCAGGGTGCGTGTTTCTTCGCAGGTATGACGGTCCTGAGGGCAGGGTTGAACACCTCAGTGGGTCCCTTGTTGCGCTTGTCCGCGCCCTTGTCGGGCGGGGCGTCCTGCGGGGGACCGGTCTCTTGGGGCACCTGTTCGGGCTTCGTCCCGCCCGGCAGAGACTTTCTTACCGCCTCCTGGCCGCCCATGCCAAGAAGTTGCTGTATCGCCGCCGTGTCAGCAGCTTTCTCTTCTGCAGCTGCGGGGGGTTGGGGCTCTTGCGGGGGACCGCCCTCAGCGTCGCCTTCTGGTTTCGAAACGTCTTCTTCTGAAAGCACATCTTTCAAGTCTTCAGGCTGTGCTGCGATGCTTTGGTACTGGTACATTATTGGGTGAACTTGAGGGCTTCCTTGGAAAAGACATTCTTGTGATCCCATTTGAAAGTGGGATACTATGATTTTTCCGAAGCAGGAGGCACGTATGAACACCCCGATTGATCCTGCTATTCTTGTTCCAGTGAGATTGGTCAGCAAGTAACATTCTTTATGAGATCTACTAATAGGAAGACAATACGGATGTGCTCTAGATTCTTTAATTAGAGTTTGATAAATGGTTGTTAGATCTACAGTTGTTTTGGCAATAGGCATTTTGTTGGGTATAATGCCAGGGCATAGTTCTCGAATGACGAGAATGTTAACTTCAAGGATATCTTGAGGTATACTGGGAAAATCAGGGACGGAAAATAAACATGATTTTCCATTTTTAAAGTCACACGGTCTTTTAAATCGTCCAACCGGGAGGGCATCTTCATTGAATTCCAGAGGTGGCAAGTTAAGAAATGAAAACTGAACGATTGTTCTCCCTGATTTTAATTCCGGTTGACTGTTTATAATATGATGGTCAATTTCAAGAGTATCTACAAGGAATTCTAAAAGCAGAATTTTCTCTTTTTTGTCCTGTTTGCATTCATCTTTTAAATTGCATATATCTTCCTCTTCTTCTTCTGGTTGTTTTTCATCACATTTATACGGTCTGTAAGTCATTATTTAACGTTTTGGTTACTTTCTCCTACGATAATCTCAAGAACATACCTTTCGGAACTGTCGAAGCAATATGCCCAAATTACATTTAAACAACTTGATAATTTTTCTTCCTTTTCGCAACAAAATGTTGTCAATGTTATCTCAGTATCATTCTCGAAGAAGTAAATTTAAATATAGAGGTAATTCCTTTGAAAGAAGTGGTCTTGTAAAAAAAAAAAAGATTGCAGTTGCAGCGAATGACAACGTTTACATGTCTACGTACATGAAAATATAAATGTTTACAAAAGCCTCATGTAGAAAACATTAAAAAATTAAATTTATTGTTAATTATCGTTTACTTACCATGATTTTCCATGAAGGCATATTGCTGGTTGCAAGGCGTCCAATTTATGATTTTTGTATCATTTTACTTCCTTTGTGTTTTTTGTGAGTTAGGGTTTCTGTAATTTTTTTAGCTGCGAAGTTGACGCCATGAAACTTTGCAAAGAACAAATGAACACTGTTTCCGATTTGTATTTTGAAATTGTTTTGAAATGATTTTTGCAGTTAAAGGGGTTTTAGGACTTTAACGAAGTTGAATATTGACGGTTTTAATTTTTTTCTTTATTTTAACAGTCACGTCACTATATTTCGTGTTTGCAAGTGAGTGTGATTCTAATGGATTTATTGAATTTAAATGTGTACATAGACACTAAACATTACTAATGTAATTTTCATCTTTACATGTACGAATACATGTAAACATTTTCAAATAGTGTAAAATGTAGGTAGAAATTTGAGGTTTTGAGAAATTTGATAAGTTGCTATATTTTTCAATAAAATCGTCTTTGTTCTAGATGGACGTGTGCGAAACTTTCGCTTTTTGTAAAACATAGCTTTAAAATCGAAAACAATCACGGTGTAAGATCCTCAATCACAACGTCTCAATGTAGGGTGGCACGGTTCCTTTTGTTCCTTTAATGATTCATTATTTCTCGTGATTCCTAAGTTTTTATAGCACGGTGAATTTATTTATAACTTCATGGGGAATGGACAAGGAGTGCATGTGATTTAATTGTGGCAAAATGTTGCTTTGCCAACTGCTCGACGTGAAAGAGTCCACACGATCTTTTCGTCGTTGAATGTCGTAGAAAGGAGGTACTCATGGACATCATCACGGTGTAAAGCCGTGTCCACACGATGCGTCTTTTCGTTCAATTTTGCGCGTGCGTCCAACGCTGAGGGAATCTTGTTCGTCTTTCTCGTGCGCTTCCTTCAAAGAACGTTTATTTCATAGCGAAGTCATCCGGAATACCGGCTGGAAGAGTTCTTTGGTAGTCTTCTAAGTTATGTTGTACCGTCCGTCTGTGTTTAATTCGAATTTGTTGCGGATTATTCTTTTATTATATTGTAGTGATACCGAATATATTACGGTTAATTGCGCGCCTAAGAATTACTCCCGGGCTACGCCTGTCTGAGGGTCAGCCGACGGCGCCAGGACGGCGGCGGCTGCTCGCCGCCCCCCTTCGCCCCTTTTGAATCTGTCACGGCCACGTGTCCCGGAGCTTGGGTGGTCGTTTCGTGCGCACGGCACCCCCGCTATTTTTCCGCGACGCTCAAAGCCCCCCCCCCAGCCTCCCTTGAGATTTCCAGCCCCTCACACCCCCAGCCATTAATAACTGCCCCTATTTGACGCAAAATTGAAGCGAGAGGGAGCGATAGCCAGCTTCTCTCTCATTTCTCGGCCTCAAAAACACTCGACGATTGGGCAGAAATAGTTTAAGACGCACTACCCTTGCGCCAATAGCCGCCGGAATTAGGCAATGTTCTGGAAGGTTCCAGAATCTTGGGGGATAATTTTGGTGGGGGAAAGAAGCTTCGAGAGACTTCGGAGCAGGCGACGCGTGGAGAGAAGCGAAAGAGTTGCGTTCGGGGTAGGACGCGAGTAGCGGTCAAGGGGGGACAAGTTGCCTTTGTGGTGGCACTAGGTGCCGGAGCCATAGTTCGGTTCGTATTGGATGGACTTATAAAAAACATTGAGTTTTCTTGGGAGAATTTGTGCAAGTCCCCTTTAACAATTGTAGACCGCGGGGCTGTGTGACGGACAATTGACAGTGAATTGTGCCGTGTTAATATCCGACTTGTGCTCGAATTCGGGATTTTTTTTCGTGAGATTATCAGATGATTCACGAACTCGCTTCGATCTCCAAAATACAGTGTGATAGATCGAGAGTGAGGAGATCATTCATTCGAGCAAACATTACCTAATCATTCACAACATTGAGCGGACGGCGCTGTGTGTTGGGCCAGCCCCAGCAACCCCTCGCTGCATACCTGGTTCAGCCCTGCGCACCCCACCCAGGGGCGGCGCCTCACCGCCCGTGACGACCCTCGCAGCCAGCTGACGGCCTGAGGTTATTCAACTTTGGTGGGTTGTGCAAGCCGCCTTGCGGAGGCAGTATTTATTTTGCTTTTGTGGTGCGCCCGTGGTCGAAAGTCATAAACTGTGTGGCGAACAATTTTTGCTAATTACCTTTCGACCGGGCGACGAAGAGAGATTCCCCGGCCGCGCTTGGCCGTCAAGAGGGAATTTGCGCAAGGAGAAAATCCTTGTCATTGTAATTGTATTAATTTGTACTTCTTAATTTTAACTTGTGTGTGTGCATGACATGTGTTTTTTTGATTTGGGTAAAGGGGAGCATGCTCGCCGACATGATTGGTACCAGTTCATTCGTGATTTCTTACTGAATAAATCCCCCATGTTGTTATATGAATGCAATGCTTCTCATTTGACCCCGACCGCCAGCTTCCTCCATCATCGCCATTTCAGGCCAGACTGTCTATCGACTGAGCGAGCCGGCTACCCGTCCGAGGCGCCCAACCGAAGACGAAGGGTAGTCGCAATATATTTACGATAATATCAATTTTCAATACACACATTTATTAAGATAAATAATGGAAACTAAGTAAGTAATGGAAAGTTAATAAAAATGAACGTGTGATTATTTCCATTTCTATTAGGTAGTGTTGCAGTGACAAGAGAAGAATATTTAGTTCTCCCCAATTCTTATTTTATTTTTATGGTAATGCTAATTTTCGAAATTTATGTAATAAGTTATATAGCTGAAACAATTAAATGCAATAGCTTCATTTAAGGTTATGTATTTTCAGAATGTCTCTTGAAAACTCACTCTTCAGTTCATTCAAGATTATAGAGGAAAGGAAGTTTTTCTCTTCTCTTCTTTCGACTGATTATAATATAAGCTATCGAAATTGCCGTGGAAATAGCTGAATCTATTATACAGAATAGAACAAGCACCGTACAGTGTTGCACCGTGTGGACAAGGTAGCGCACGTGCGCTGTGTTGAACGTTCGTCTTTCAACTTTGCGCATGCCATTTTATTCCTGCGACGCACAGAAAAGACGCATCGTGTGGACGCGCCTTAAGATGTATAGGTGTGTTCACTCCCAGTCTAAAAGTGAAGCCATAGACTAAGGATGTACATCTTTACTCTATGGTGAAGCTAATGTGAGGCTAGTTCTCACAGTTGTCGCTATATAAGCGCTGCGAACGACTTGGGCATTTTTTTGGGACAAGATGGCTTCTATTGATAGCACGGTGAACAGTAAACTTGACTGATCTCTTCATAGTAAAAACTTTATTTCAGAGTATGAAGTAAATTTAGAAGTTTCCAAAGTGAGTCAAAAATCAAGATGTTAAAAAGAAATATTTTGAAGTTTTCCCCAGAAAAGGAGAAAATTAAATGACAATGATTATATTGCGTCAAGAATTTCAACAATGAAAATGTTATGCGAAATGTGATAAGTACATTACGAATTATTCACCTTACATTATCAGATAATTATCAAATAGACACACAATCATTGCAAAATCATACACAATCAATATTGTGAAAATAAACAACCAAACTAGTAGAGTCATTATTTATACACCAATTCGGAAAAAAAATTCCACGACTTAAATTGTGCAATCAAAGAATATAATGCAAATTGAAAATTGCAGAATTTTTTAGCTAAAAACTAAAAATGGAAGATAATCCAAATAGTTTTGCAGGTGATGTTTCTAGGAATGTTTACAATGGTAAACATGCATTTGATATGAGTTTTCAATAATATTAAAAAATTAATAAGGTAACTTGTAGAAGATATAATTTACAGACCATGCCTGAAGACAGAATTTGTTATAATTAAAATGGTAACTTTTAAGATTAATAAATGTAAAAATTTATTTGTTTATCTTATTATTTTTCATTCTTGTTTAATTTTGTTGAACTTTCAGTGGTAATGTTGGGCACAGACACAGAGACTGCCATTGGAACACCATGCCTGTTCATCAAACATATCTGACGACTGTGAACCTCATAATGAACATTATTGGTATGGTAAATGTGTATCTTGCTTATTGTGTACTATTTTTTAATTAATATTAATTATTGATTTTTTCTAGATATATGAAATTACAAACTTCATGAAGTGTAATTTACTACCTAAGAATTAAAAATATATTTTTAAAACATTTTAATTTTCAGAAGATGATTATGAAACAATTTTGATGGAAGCAGCTGTAATTCATGAAGATTAATTGAATGTATCCAAAGGGTGTCAGACAAACTTGTTGATGTTTGAAAAAATATTTGAGAATAAACAAATGGTTAGTTTTCTTCGGAAATCATAGGACATAATTGTGAAATGTGAACCAGAGAATGTATTTTTTGTACATATTGTTGACAAGATGTGATTATAAAAAGGCGATAGGTATCATTTCAATATAGGCATAGAGGTTCTGTATATAAATATTGTAGTAAGAACATGGATTATTCATGGTGGTGATATTCTGTGCAGTGGTTCTAACAAGTACCTTCAAGAATGAACTTCATTTTGCGTTATTGAAATTAATTTTATATTTTTGAAGCCATGTTGCAGTTTTAATTGATAACATGGTGGGAAGTGAAAGGAAGTGGTTGTTAGGTTTTCATTGAAGTTAATAGAGAGAACACAATTCAGATAACAGAACCGTGTAAACCGTTTCATGAATAGTATGGAAACTTTTTCACAGTAAAATTTAGGTTTGTGGGAAAATGCAAGTAAATTTCTGGTGAAAGAAATATTAAAACTACAAAAATAATGTGTTACAACTATTGCACAAATTGGGTCATGCGTTTCGCATAAAAATACTATCAATAATTTAAAATTCTTGCCTTCCAATGTTTATCAACACCTAGAACCATGATATTTTCAATTGAAACACAACATGGCCCACTTCTATTCACCACCTGTAGCACTACATATAGACAATAACACAATCATAACTCTGTGTGAGAATAGCCCTAACAGCATTTTGAAATTTAAGTACAGGCAAATGAATGTTAATAATGATAATTCTGCAATAAATTTAAAAGTTATATATGATACTTATGTAACATTTATGAACATTAATATATTTAGGAAATGAAGAATGTATGTAAACTGTAAATGTATAGTGTTTGTAAGGTTATGTGATTTTGAGAATTGTAAGTCTTAAAATTGTAATTATTTCAGAAAATAATATGTTTATATTATTTAATTGAATATTATTAATATTGAAATAAAGAACTGAGTTGAATTATAATAAACTCCATTTTTTAATTTGTAAAATATTACTAGAAAATTATAATTGATACTGAAATTGTTTTTCAATGAGAATCAGTGATGAATATACTGTTGCAAAAAACAAACCTGTTGACTGCTGAGCAACATGAATGTCATATGAATTGTAAATCACTGTACAAGTGGTTTTCGTAAGTGTAATCCCTATTGTTTTTTTGTTGTTATAACTCCAACTCCTGTTTTTAAATGGAAATTTTCATCCTTTGGTACTTAAATCATATAACTGCAAATATGCATGGCTCTCGCTACAAAACATTTCAAAAAAATTAACAGCCCCATCATCCTGTATAATAGATTTTAAAAAGCTCCCGATACATTTACAGTAGCGGTTCCCCAGTTCTGTGTTTTCAGTGACAGATATAGCTTTCTTGCAACGAAAACAACCAGAAAATACTAAATGCGCGAGACGCCATCATCAATGCCCAATCCGATCGTGCGCACCGTACGGATAAGCCAGGAACTAGCCTCAAACTGGCTTCAAAAATTTTGCCCAAAAGGCGACTAGTTGACACACCTATATATATTACACCGTGACATCATTAAGAGTTACATCAAGACGAAATCTATTCTGATTTTGAATTTATGTAAAGCTTATGATTGTCTTAATGACGAAAGTTTTTCGCATTTGAAGGTTAATAATTCTATTACGTTCAAGCACCATGAAAGTGGCGTCCATACAAATTCTCGTGATGGGACATGCGAGTGTAATTTCACGCCACAAAGTTGAAAGTAATTTTGATAGCTATCTCTCTGAATATGTGTCGTAGAAAGTGGAGAAAGGATTAGCAAAAATTTAGTAATTTTCTAGAAATGATTAAAAAAATTATAATTTCAACGAATACGTGAGTTGATTTATTTTTATAAAAATACTGCTCTTTTTTAACATATTATGTAGTATTTGCTTAAGGGCCGGAAATGGCGGTAGCCACCTAATGAATATCTATCTATCTTTAGAAATTCCCGCTTAGAAATGTGAACCCTATTTTTGCAACCAAACATGGCGGGGTCAATCCATTTTAAGTGGTCCAGAATTTAATAAATTGGTCGCTCGACCGTCTCGAAAAAAATTCATATTTTGTACATAAATTTCCTTATGATTTGACTGTTCAAAACCATCTTTAACTTTTTTTTATTGTCCCTGGTTTACAAATGGCGGCCATTTTTGTTTCGCGCCGTGCGCTATTTTTCGCCTTTGCAGACATTTACTCTTTCCTAAATTGCTCAGCTCTCGGTTGTTCTAGCATTCTAGAATAAAAAGCATTCGATTTAGCATACTTTGGCCTGCAAACCGAAATATTAGTTACCTATTACCTATGTTTTATTTGAGAAATATTTGCAACCAAATCTATGGAACGCGAATGAACGAAATTCGATTTTCAGAGAGTAATTTTTCAAAGAAATAATAGAATCTAAGCGTTAAATTTGTCTGTGCTTTTACACACAACGGTATAGTTACTTTTTGTAAACTATTATTGGTATATAACGTACCCCTTAAGAATTACATCCTCTTGAAAATTGGAATTTTGGCTTTTTTCCCAATTTTGACCTGTAATATCTCTGTTGGGAGACCAGATAAAAATCTGAAAATTGCACACATGCTAGACCTCTATCATACCAAACTTCAGTAAAAATTACAACTTTTAGATTTAACTCGAAGTATTTTTTAAAAAATTGAAAACTTACGAAAAAAAGTCTTCATTTCCCCATTGAGGATACTTTGTACCAAGTAGTAATCACATTATTTTGAAGCTATTTTAAACTAATCTACACTGATTTAAAATAATTAATTATACTTCATAATTAATATACATAAAAGTGGCCTAATATATAATTTTCAATTCAGATTTTGAAAAAGATTCTTAAAAATTTGGGGGTACTTTATATAAAGCTCCCCGGGGATTTTCAAAATTTTCTCAAAAACGGCTCCAAATTTTTTCTTTAAATTTCTTGTATGAATAGTGTAAAATACACTTATTAACATGACATAGGCCCGATTTTCACGGATAACTCTGAATTTTCGAAAATTGTGAAAGTGAATTTTTTTCGGCGTCTTTCTCCAACTACAAAATTGAAGATAGAGATTTTTCCTTCAAATAAAATGTGTTCTTCAAAGTGAGTTCTTTGTTCAAGGTCATGTACATTCTCTTGAAAATTGTAGTAGTTTTCGCGCAATATGTGCAATTTTAAAAAATTACAAAAACTAGATTTTCTCAAAAACGGCTCCAATTTTTTTCTTTAAACTTTTGGTAGGGATAGTGGTAAATGTACCCAATGAGATGACATAAACGCCATATTGCTGTATTCTTTTGTTTTTACAAAAATTGCAAAAATGTAATTTTTTTGACTTGTCTCTCACGTCGTTAATATTTACACTAGCGGCTAAATAATCACATTATTATATTTACAAGTACATGTGCTTTAAATGGTGTCAAGAAAGTTTATCGAAAACACAACCGTCTTCTGTGGAAACTAGCTCAAATTTTTGCATTTTCAGAAACACTCAAACGCCATTTTCTCATAAATGGCTACAAATTTTTACTTTCCCGTATACGTACGTATACACGGAGTGATATACGTAGTATAGGGAAAGTTATGTAATGCTGCACGAAAAAATGGCCAATTTTCGGCCGAAAAAATTAATTGCCGGGCCGTGAAAACGAATAAATGGATAAAACCAGTTGCTAAATTAAGAAAAAAAATCCCTAAACGCGTGGTGTAGCCAGAAACTCTGTTTTCTAGGTCCTTGATACCGAAAACCCAATTGAAAGGAAAACGTCCGTCTGTCCGTCTGTCCGTCTGTTCGTCCGTCCGTCTGTCCGTCTGTGAACACTGCTAGCGCCTAAACCATACGTATGATTTCTTCCAAAATAGATATTCCCCAGTCGATCTGATTCTAGTCAAAGCTTTGAGATTTTGAAAAAGATTCTTCAAAATTTGGGGGTACTTTATATGAAGCCCCCGGGGATTTTCAAAATTTTCTCAAAAACACGCTTTAAATAATGTCAAGTAAAGTTTCTCGAAAACACTACCGTTTTCTGTGAAAAGTAGCTCAAATTTCGGCATTTTCAGAAATGCTCAAACGCCATTTTCTCATATCTGGCTGCCAACTTTTTCTTGAAACTTTTGTAACAGATAGTGATAATTACACTCTTTAATATGACGTAAAGTTTATTTTGAGTTATTTTTTTGTTTTTTTTTTAAATTATGTAAATGTAATTTTTTTGAAAGATCTCTCACATCTTTAATATGCACATCACCAGCAATTTGTAAAGATTATTATATTTGTGAGTGTAAGTACTTCAAATAACTTCAAGTAAAGTATTTTGAAAACTCAAAAATTTTCTGTGAAAATGAGCTTCAAATTTCGCATTTTTTGTAGTCCAAAAACGCCATTTTCTCTTAAACGGCACACATTTTTTTAAAAAGAAAATTGCCATTTACGGCTAGGTTTTTGTGTTCTTTAATATTCTAAAATTAATATTTTCGTTCTACCAATAGGAAACCGAAAAATTAAGAAAATGACAAAAAAAATGTACCTTTGGCGTTGATAGAAACAGTATGTGCTGGCAAGAAAGAGTATGTGAATAGCTAGCGAAGACCCAAGAAAATAGAAAACTAATACGGGAAAGTCTGTGCCATTCTGTAGCACCACTAGTTTCTTCAACTTTTTGAACGGATAGTGCTAATTGCACTCTTTAATATGACGTAAAGTTTATTTTGAGGACTTTTTTTTTTCAAAAATTACACATATGTAATTTTTTTAAAAGCTCTCTCACATCTTTAATATTCACATTACCAGCAATTTGTAAAGATTATTATATTTGAGAGTGTAAGTGCTTCAAATAACTTCAAATAAAGTATTTTGAAAATTCAAATATTTTCTGTGAAAACGAGCTTCAAATTTCGTATTTTTAGTAGCGCTAAATCGCAATTTTCTTTAAAACGGCACATAATTTTTAAAAGAAAATTGCCATTTATGACTAGGTTTTTGTGTTCTTTAATATTCTAAAATTAATATTTGCGTTCTACCAATAGGAAACCGAAAAATTAAGAAAATGACCAAGAAAATGTACTTTTGGCGATGATAGATGGTAGAAAGAGTATGTGGCAATTCGGAATAGCTAGCGAAGACCCAAGGAAATAGAAAACTAAGGGAAAGTCTGTGTCATTCTGTAGCACCATCAGTTATTTATTGTGGCCTTTTGCCTTGTGGTCTTTTGGAAGTTAGGGGAAGGAGGAGGAGAAGACGACTGCCTACGTTTCACCCACTGTTGAATTGAAATGTCCTGAGATAATGAGAATATCCTTTTGCCTTATTTAGTGTAACAGTTGTTGTAATTGTGTGTAGAAAGAGTGAGAATGTTGTACTTGACCTTGAAGTGGTACATGAACACGTATTAAATGTAATTTATGTTTGTATGCTTTTATTTTGTTTGAAACCTATGTTGGGGAAATCCTGTTGTATTGTTCTATATTCTTTTCCCATTTTGTATTTATTATCAAAGCTACTCCTACTGCTGCATGTTTTCCTTCCTCTTCACCCGAATGTATTACAGTATGCTCTTTTAGTTATTTTGTGCCTTTATTCTTCTTTTTACTTTCCCGTATACGTACGTATACACGGAGTGATATACGTAGTATAGGGAAAGTTATGTAATGCTGCGCGAAAAAATGGCAAATTTTCGGCGGAAAAAAATTAATTGCCGTGAAAACGAATAAGTGGATAAAACCAGTTGCTAAATTAAGAAAAAAAATCCCCTAACACGTGGTGTAGCCAGAAACCCTGTTTTCTAGGTCCTTGATACCGAAAATCCATTAGAAAGAAAAACGTCCGTCTGTCCTTCTGTCCGTCCGTCTGTGAACACTGCTAGCGCCTAAACCATACAAACGATTTCTTCCAAAATGGATATTCCCCGGTCGATCTGATTCTAGTCAAAGCTTTGAAAAAGATTCTTCAAAATTTGGGGGTACTTTATATGAAGCCCCCGGGGATTTTCAAAATTTTCTCAAAAACGGCTCCAAATTTTTCTTTAAATTTCTTGTATGAATAGAGTAAAATACACCTTTTAATATGGCATAGATCCGATTTTCACGTACAGCTCTGAATTTTCGAAAATTTTGAAAGTTTGACTTTTTCGGCGTCTTTCTCCAACTACAAAATTGAAGATAGAGATTTTTTCTTCAAATAAAATTTGTTCTGCATAGTAAGTTCTTTCTTTAAGGTCATCTACATTTTTTTGAAAATGTTCGTATTTTTCGCGCAATATTGCGTGCAATATATGCAATTTTAAAAAATTATAAAAACAAGATTTTCTCAAAAACAGCTCCAAATTTTTTCTTTAAACTTTTGGTAGGGATAGTGGTAAATGTACTCTACCAATGACACAAAAGCCATTTTGGTCTATCGGTTGGGTTTTTCAAAAATTACAAAAATGTAAATTTTTTTACTTGTCTCTCATATTGTTAATATTTACATTATCGACGATTTTTTTCACATTATTATATTTACGAGTATATATGCTTTAAATATGTCAAGTAAAGTTTCTCGAAAACACCACCGTTTTCTGTGAAAAGTAGCTCAAATTTCGGCATTTTCAGAAATGCTCAAACGCCATTTTCTCGTATATGGCTGCAATTTTTTTCTTGAAACTTTTGTAACGGATAGTGATAATTACACTCTTTAGTATAGCGTAAAGTTTATTTTGAGTTATTTTTTTGTTTTTTCAAAAATTACATAATTGTAATTTTTTTCAAAGATCTCTCACATCTTTAATATGCACATTACGAGCAATTCATAAACATTATTATATTTGTGAGAGTAAGTGCTTCAAATAACTTCAAATAAAATATTTTGAAAACTCAATCATTTTCTGTGAAAATGAGCTTCAAATTTTGCATTTTTAGTAGCGCTAAAACGCCATTTTCTCTTGAGCGGTACATTTTTTTTTTTAAAAGAAAATTGCCATTTATGACTAGGTTTTTGTGTTCTTTAATATTCTAAAATTAATGTTTCTGTTCTACCAATAGGAAACCGAAAAATTAAGAAAATGACAAAAAAATGTACTTTTGGCGATGATAGATGGTAGCTGGCAAGAAAGAGTATGTGGCAATTCCGAATAGCTGGCGAAGACGCAAGGAAATAGAAAACTAATACGGGAAAGTCTGTGCCATTCTGTAGCACCACTAGTTTGTATAAACAAACCATCTCATAAGAGATGACAGTGACAGCTAGGTTCCTATTGGCAAATAGTATAAAAGATAATTGTGGAAACTCCTCGAATATTTTGGTGATAGTAAAGCAGCGCTCTCCAGCGGTTCGAGGTGTAAGCTACGGAGCAAGAATTTTTATGTGCCAACTTAGGCCCGCAACAGACTACGCCGAGGAATGTGTTTCCAGAAATGTGGAAAATCGAAACAAGGGACTCTTATGGACCCCCACACACCTGAAAGAGTTTCCTCGTTCACCTCTGCGGAGGCGAAAGAGTTCCTCGCTCGAGTCGGTCGGTGAGCGAGTTTTCTCGGACACAGTTCTACTCCTTCACCCATAGGGGCAGGCAAGTTAAATTTTTTCCGACGACACTGCGCTCTAGCGGCAGCAATCCGCAATAATCCGGTGATCGAAGTAGAAGTATTGCCGCGTGTACAGTGAAAATAGGTATATCGCACAGGATTCTCGAATTATACATATTACTAATATATATTATATTAGACAATATGCTAATAACTATTACTTGGAGTTTTCAACCTGTTGATGTCGGAATATTCCAACAAAAAAGTTTAAATAAAGGGAAGAAAGTTTTCATGTAAATAGTGTAAAGGAAATCTATGCGGGAACAAGACGGGTGTTATAATTTCTTTTAAGCAGCCATAGTTAGCCTGCAGTCCTGATGGAATAATTAAGAATGGGCAAGAATTTGAATTGTTGGAAATCAAGTGCCCTTACCAGTGGCGTAGCTAGGGGGGGGGCAAGGGGGACGGCGCGCCCCGGGTGACACCATTCTAGGGGTGACACCAGTTAAAATATTTTATAGTTGGAATTATACAATTTAAATCATTTACTTAAAAATTTTATATATTAATCAAAGCTATGTGATTTGGCTCTATTGTCAATAGAATATGACATTGCAAGAAAGATAGATTTTAATGAAATTATAAATATATTTGCTGCCCTAAAATCTCGTAAAGGTGTTTTATAAATAACTTACATTTGTTGATAAGTTATGTTTAATTTTAAACTATATATTTAAAAATTATATTGCAACTATTCTTAATTACATAGAATTTTTATTATACTGTAAATAACTATTATGTGCAAATATGTTTGTATTTTTAATAAAATAATGTACAACCTATGCAGCAATAGATACTTAAGTTATGGGGGGGGGACACCATTAGCTTTGCCCCAGGTGACACCAGCTGAAGCTCCGCCGCTGGCCCTTACTCATGTAAACATGGTGCAGTAGTGGACACGGAAGAAAAAAATTGTATCTGTTACATATTTGGAAGTTACTGAAAACGGTGATTTAAAGATAAAAGATTCTCATGATCATTATACTCAGCTTCACTTATTTAAATAAATACTTGTAATAAACATTTCTCATTTTTTTTGTCTATTCATCAGTCGATCACGTTCAAATTCTTGTTCATCGGGATGAATTTTTATCATCTCTTATTCCCAAAATTGAAAATTTTTATTTTACTTATTTTATACAGCTCTTGAAACTAAATTATGAATCTCAAAAACCTTTGCACCTGCCTAATTTAAAGACCATTTTGTTTGAACGAAGTTTACATGATAATAAATATAAGAGTGTTTTATTTAGATTACACATTTCTTTACAATTTTATCACCTAAATTTAATAAAATTTAATTAAATTATTAATGACTGCAGAAGCGGTTCTTTGTTATTTGCTAGAACACAGACCATGTACATTATTTTGTCCACATATGTCATTAATGCTTTCTTTCCCACTCGCGATTTGGGAAACAATAAAATTCCAAATTAAGTTTTTTTAATTTTGCTCAATTTTGCTCATACAACAATTTCTTCCGCCTTTCCTCTTCTTTTTATTCGCGGATTTACTCATTCTACTTTTTCCTTCTATGCATCAATTTACTCGAATACTTGCACTTCAACATATACAACTTACGGTGGAATACAACTGCGGTCACCGGACAACTTACAACTTTCGTCACCAGATGTCACTTCGGGCGTTGCTTGTCTGGCCCATACGACATTAGGGCGTTCGCTGCCGCAGGAAAACACCAAACACTCACCGAAGAGGGCGCTACATGTGGAGACACGTGTCATTGAAATCTATCGTAAATTTTATTTTCGCAGGCCAAGTGTATACTGCGATTTTTGTAGGAAGAGCTCTCAAGATAACTCAAATCCCATCTTCGCGATGGAATATGTCACGGCATTTCGTATCATTCACAGTCGTTCCGCTAGATTTCGCACGATCGCGACCGTATGAAGCAGTGCTTGCGATCATGCGACTTCTACCGGCAAGACCGAGAAAAGACGCGAAATACCGTGACATATTCCATCGCGAAGATGGGATTTGAGTTATCTTCAGAGCTCTTCCTACAAAAATCGCAGTATAGTTAGTGCGTCTGAATCAATTACTGAATCTTAAAATGAAATTCAGAACTGTGTTGTTCTGATTTTTGTTAAAGAAGCGTGAGCCAGTAGTATACATTTATTTTAAATAAGGAGAATCTTCAGAATACAGGAAGAAATGAATGATATTAAACCGCCACGTCGATTCAAGAAAAGTAAAGTTAATGTCATTGAGAAGGCTAAGAGAGAAGTAGAAGAACTAGCTAAGGTAGTTTGTGACAATGATGAAAGTTTACCTTACGGTCACAAGAAATGGGCTCGTGCCAAGCAAGAAGAACGTGTACCCATAGCAAAAGAGAAATTGGCAAGACACAGTCGCGGTGAA
The DNA here is from genome assembly GCA_031308135.1 of Acheta domesticus. Taxonomy (NCBI): domain Eukaryota; kingdom Metazoa; phylum Arthropoda; class Insecta; order Orthoptera; family Gryllidae; genus Acheta; species Acheta domesticus. Next base: position 18,025,913 of record JAHLJT010004567.1, on the reverse strand, counting down.
GGCTTGAGTAAAGTTGTAACAAATGCCAAATTGGTAACTAGAGAAAAAGAAATTGAGTATGCAATAGAACAAGCTGCTAGGGCTGAAATTTTGTTGACTGAAGATGCTGGGTATGTTATGCTTATTTCTGGTGATTTTTCATATCTGTGAATTAAGTGTCACATTGTTTGTTGTTTGTGAACATTTTTTAGGTTTTTGGAGGTGGATGAAGGGGAAGCTTCAGTACACATCACCCAGGAGCAAATTGCAAAGAGTGTAGATATATTAAGTGCAACAAAATATTTTCAACTCTTCCTTGAAAATTTTGGCCCATACAGGTATTATAAAAGAGTATATTCAGAACATTCAAAGAGTGGATTATCTACTAATCACACACTTTTTTTTATAATAATAAATTATTGAGTCACATGTACAATTACAATCGTGTATGACGAGTCAAAGTGATGTCTTGGGTGGAAAGGGTGAAGTTACATTACTAAGTTGAAGTTGCAAGTAATTTGACATAGAGGTATTGTTCTTAATATTGTTATTTATTGAAAAATTAAATTGTCTTTGATTTTTTTAAATGGAACTATATACTTTTTTTTTTTTGGCAGTGATGGGTAGATCATAAAAAGAGGAATAGTCATTTATCGTTTGTTAATGTTTTTATAGTTCTTGGGAATAAAGTTTGAGCTGGAATTGTAGGTACCTTTTTTAAGCATTTTAATTCAAACAGAATTAAGACACTCTGACACATGCTTCTGACTAGGCACAGAGAGAGGAGGCTGAGCAGAGCCACTGTGAGGGAGAGAGTCATTACTATTGCAATCCATGGTCTTGACAGAAAACAAAAGGGAGATGATAATAAATGTTTAAACTTAACAAGGTCCAAGCTTGATGTATAATGGCTGCAGGAACAAGCCAGAATTTTAAAACATTTCAAGTACCGGTCACCTACATTTCAAGATGGTTGGTTCTTCACTATTAGTTAAAGATTTCCGTTTTAATGTCTCTAGATAATTCATCGGATCATAGATAGGTAGACTTTTTCTATTATTATATATTTAAGGTAATATTATATATTCAAGGAATAGGTTGCTCAAATATTCGCTATTCACATGTTGCGCCACGGAACTGAATCGTCTTGTTTAAGAATACACCCTAACCAAGTCACGGAACAAGTGAATAGGTAATATTTGAGCAACCTATTCCTTGGAGCCTTGCTGTCACAGGACAGCAGTGTAATAAGAAATGTTGCACAAAATACATGAATTCAGTCAGTATGCACAGTGTGAGAAAAGGTCAAATAACCTCTGCATTTTTCAGTCCAAATTGAAACTGCTTCATTCTTTTTGTATTTTTCCCAAGTTTCTGGGTATCTAACAAAACCATAGACAAATCTCAAATGGCTGGAAGCTGTACAGTTTTTTTCTCAACAAGATGGAAACGTGGGCATTTAACAAAGTGACTGGGTTAATTCTTGTTCTTAATTATCTTCTGTAGATAAGTTTGTAATAAAACCATGAAAAATATTAATTGACAATCATTTTAATAGCTTCATTATGTGTTAAATAATTGCATGTGCTATGGGTTAGATTGTTTTTTGTTATGGGATAAGTTGCAGTTAGGAGTTAAAGATCACATATGGAGCGCATTTGCATTAAAAAAATAACAAAACAAACAAAAACACTTTAGAAATCTGAAAAGCTTACTTGCTTAGTAATATAGTGTAAGTTCATTGTGTAATGAAGTGTATAAGTTTACTATTTCAATTAAAACAGTTGATTACAGAATTTTGCATGAGGATTGGACCTTCAGAATCATCACAAATTGATTATTTTATTTTTGTATAGAATAAATTACACCCGAAATGGCAGACACTTATTATTAGGTGGTCGGAAAGGACATATTGCTGCATTTGACTGGATAACTAAGAATCCTTTATGTGAAATAAATGTAATGGAGGAACTTTTTGATGTGCAGTAAGTATGTTTTAATTACAATCATTTTGAAAATATTCACTTGCTTTTCCTTTTCAAAATAATTGAAGTGAAAATTGGACACTAGTGGCATTAACAATTGTGTAAACAGTATTGCAACCTGTTCAGACTTATGGAGCTGTTTCATTACTTCATGTGTTCACAACATTTTACTTGACAATGTGTTGTACAAAGATTTAAAGGAATGATGGAGATATCACAAGGCACTTGTGCACGTTGTTAAGTGGTTTTTAATTTCTTCAAAAATTGTTTAAGCCCTGATGTTTCAATTTAAGCTTAGAAAATGAATAAATTGAGTATTGTCCAAACAATTTTTTTCAAATAATAATAATATATTTATTGGTCACATAAATACAGCATAAGCCATGTATGACAAGTCAGCATATGTACATAATAATAAAATGTACAATATAGATGCCTCCGAGTTCTGTATAGTTGCTCTTGCTTTATAGGTGGCTTCACAATGAACAAATGTTTGCTGTTGCGCAAAAGAGCTGGGTGTATATTTACGACAAACAAGGAGTGGAACTACATTGCTTAAAAAAATTGGACAACATTTTACGTTTGGATTTTCTGCCTTATCACTTTTTACTAGCATGTAGTGTAAGTATGAAAAATTTATGAGAGAGAATAATAATTCATTGAATAGCTCTGTCCAACAATGTTAACCCTTTGCGGTCCTTTCACTTTTCCGTCTTCTTCGTCTGGCGATCCGATGTCCCACGTCACGGGACTTTCCTTTTTCTTGGTTCTGGTCCTTTGTCCCGTGGGGCGGGACGTATATTTAACTCTATTATTTAACTCAGGTAAATGGCACCGGTTTCCTGTACAACTAATTATCTTCAGAAGAGAGTAGGCAGTATTTTTCTTCATTGTAGCCAGACTTTGACCATTTTATGTGGTTTAAAATCAGTTTGCTTACGAGGTTGCAGTTGAACTCGTGGTGACATTGAGAAGTAAGTGTTCGAGATTGTCGAAGCTTGAATTGTGAGAATCGGTAAACAATTCTAAGAGTTACCAATCTTCAGGAAAGTAAGAATTTGAAAACATTTTCTCGAGATATTCCGAGAAGTGTGAAGAAAATGACAATAATGTTAACTCGTACTTCGTTCATACAATGCAATATACAGGCATTATTGGTAATGAGGTGAAGCTCTTCGCACCAAACATTAAGTTACTTTAAAAACATTAACATTATGTTTATGAATTAGGCAAATAAATTAAAATGTTTTGTTTGTAATAATACGAAAAATAATTTGAAATCCGAGTACAGTTTCTTACGCCGCGGCATGCCGGACCGGCGCAACCAGCTACCTGGGGATTTAAAGGGTCTGCAACGAGGAAAACACTGTGTCCCGCCACACGGGACAGAGGACCGCAAAGGGTTAAAAATGTGAACATTTTCACAATGCAGGTGTTGAGAAAATGACATACTCTATAGTGTGGAGTGTCTTATATATCCAAATTATACACTCATGGTGCAAGTGGTTGCAACCTAATGGCTATAAAACTTGCCCATAGTATTCCAAAGTTAACAGATTCGAAGTATTGTTTCAGCAAAAGTTGTTGTTTGGAAATGTCAGTTTTTGGTAGAGCCATTCAATTGTCAGTCTTGTAATTTAAATATTAATTTTGATTTGAACGAATTTTAAATTTGGATGTACTTCATTTGTTTCTTGTTCTTCATTATTCTGTGTCACTTATATTAAAGAATTTTATGACTTTTTTTGGAGAGGTCCTCTTATTTCCTTTTTTCTCTGGTGGTGTTTCCTTATTCTCACCCTAAAGTTATTTTTTATGCACTTGTGATTTGTCATGAATGTAATATTCTCAGATTCTCATGGATTATATAGAGCAATACATAAGTGTTATTCTCTAATAACATAATTTAACCCTGCTGTGGTCCTCGGGTCCATTTCGACCCAAATACAATTTTAATTTCTTGTACAGCTTAAGAAAATGGTGCGATCGTTCTGATACTCCATGACAATGATTTTTTTACTGTTTTCTACACGTATATAAAATGGCATTAATTTATTTTCAATACGAAAGGAATTATAAATTTTTTTACACATATGTTCTTTGGGTCCATTTGGACCCGTGATATTTCTCATGTTGAAGTCTCGTTAGAAATTTTACATAACCCGGTAAATTCGAAGAAATCAACTATGGAAGGATTGTATTGTCATTGGAGACTGTATCTTCTCATAAGTAGTACAATAACAATATTTCGTCGAATAATACTAACAAACTACGAAAATACTATCAAAGTTCTACGAACAGCTGGGAGCAATTTCAGCTCTCTAAACTACGGCAAGACGGTTCTTTCTAAAGCTAGAACGTAGTATTCTGATGTGTTTCTTCCTCTTCCGCTAATGTGCAATCTTCAATTGTATATAACAATTAATGAATAATTAGGCGTTTTCCGAGGCTATTGTCCATTTCGGCAGCACATGCCAAAGACTTGGCAAATAAGGAGGGTAATTTTGAATCACGTTACGTGTGGAATGCACAACCTCTGGCAAACAAGAAGGGTAACCCAGAGAACAAAATATGGGAATAAAAGTTGTGCTACAATTATCCTCACTTCTGAAGGATAACAATATAACTCCTGAAAATTTTTACATCATACCAGTTGGGTCAGAAGTTTCTCAAACGGGACATTACTCTCGGTGGAACTATGCGCAAACACAAATCTTCTATACCGCCAAAACTTCTCCAGACAAAGGGCACAACAAACTAATATTCTACTGTTGATTTTGCGAGTTACCCGACATTAGTATCGTATGTGCCACGAATGAACAAGTGTGTTGTCCTTCAAAGCATCCTTTACAATGTTGCAAGAGGCTGCGAATCTGGAGAAAAGAAACCAGAAATAATGACAACTTATAATTCTATAAAGTTAGCTGTCGATACGATTAGTTCTTATTCATAGAAAAAATACATTTTTGTGGCCTATTGTGATTCTCTATGACAAAATAAACTATTTACATCAATTCAAACGTTTTTTTTTTCACAAAAGAAAATTCGGATTGCTAGTAAAAATGTTATAAAAAATAACACTTTTTTTTAGAAAACTTGTGGAATCGTTTGTAAAGCCGTTATTGAACGCAGAACACACCTGCCACAAACTTCGTCATCAAGAGAAGAAAATAACTAGAAATCCGATGCAAAATTCTTCGACTTAAAAATTAAGTTTTTTAGATTCTATTCGGAAAAGGGGAAAATGGAGTGTGTTACAAAGCAGATAACAAAATTACTTTTCGTTGCTCCAAATAAAAACTTTTACAGGTAAAAATTATGTCAATCACATTTGTACAACATGTGTGTAATACAATTTTTCTATATGTGCAGTTCATTATTTTGCGATCACGCATATTCAGAGACCATTATTTGACACTATTGCACAACCTTATAAATAAAATAAATGTGTACAATTAACATTTTGGTGTATAACTTCAACTTCCTATTAAGAATACTAAATAAAATCAGTGGAAAAGTAAATAATCTGCAAGAGAAATTATATGGGTCCATTTGGACCCAAGGATCTTGAGAAGGAGTAAATTTGAGGACCGCAGCCGGGTTAAAAAAGTTTTGCATTTTTAGAATTTGATGTGTTATAATTTCTAAAGTGGGGACTTAACCAAGGCAGTTTGAAGTACAATTTTGGGTTATTTCATTGAAAAACATTTTATTATATTATACAACAAAAATTTATTTTTTATATTAGACATTTGCAAATCACTTCATTGGGAAATATGGAAAAAAAATTATATACAAAAACTGCAATGTAAAAATATTGATGCTTCAGGTTGTTTGAAACTTTTCCTATATTTAAAAATGGTTGTAGAGCCTACAGTGTTTAATTTCCTACTGTAAAATGGAAAAATGAGCTAGGAATGAAAGTTGAGAAGTCTTTTTAGGCAATTGATTCTCTGGTGTCACTGTAATCGCTAGTTGCTAGATTAGTCCTATTGGCTCGAAAACTGAAATTTGCTTTTATGGTCACAAAAGATCATTCAAGTTTCATAGACAAATTGCACTATAATGTAGATTCTAGTGCAATAACATTGAGAATGTTGCTTTTCAAGTGATGTTTTCTGTGTTAAAAAGTCATTTTCTTGAGGAACACATTATATTGTAGTTAATGTTAAAATATTTTGACCTCTTTTTTAAAACAATCACATTCATACATTCATTTTTATAATTTATTTTATTTTAACATTTCAGTCCTTACAGGGATCTTTTTAAAAAATGTATCTGAAAAGATAATTGTCTTTTATATTATCATTAATATTATTAAATTACAATAATTATTGTTATTATCATTATTATTGGTGCACCTTTAGGAGATAGTGGGAAATAATTGCAATGTTTACGAATCATGGAAAAGTAGACTTACTGTAAGCATCTTATTAGTGCTTAAAATGTCCTAAAAGGGTGGTTAATGCCTGTTTTAATACTTTTTATTTTTTACCTAAAACAAACAATTTTGAAGAATTATCATTTTCTAATTACTCATTTGTTATATCAAAACGCGAATATTCTCTGATCAAACGTGCAATTGACTAAGTTCCAAAATCTCTCTCACCCAACAACCGAACATATTGTAAGGTGCTCTGCAAGTGTATATAAAGACAATGTTTCACAATTGTTTCTGATCAGCATGCACTTCTTAGGCAATTGTACCCGTTGCTGATAGTTTGTGGCTTATCACCATGGCGTGTCATCTATGCAATGCAGGCAAGGAAAGTCACAGGTCAGACAAAACCCTACTGTCAGAAAGGTGAAGCTTGTAAAATACAGCCCAGCAAATAAAATTTTTCATTATTGTCCTCAACAATAGCCAAGCTGGGACGCAAAGGAAAACCTTCGACAGATCAAGTGTCAGTGGTGCAAGATGCTGAAGTGAAAATTGGTGTTGTTAAGAGAGCTGTTGGAGCCAAAATAAAGTGCAATTGGGAGAGAGTAATAAACAAAAATCCTGGTTAGGGTGCAATGGGTCGTATGATACAAGCTTTGGTGATGGGGAGGGGGGGTAGTTCCAGAAGAATGGACATGAGAAATGTGACTAAATTTATGTTTGCTCCTGTGACCTCTGTGTCTGTGAGTCCTTTTCAGCCTTGAAAATGGGTTTAACAAGTAAGATACTGCCTTACTGTACAAAATTTGGAGAATATGTTGATTATATATTGTGCTGCTAATTATGGAAATGAATAAAATATGCATGTAGACTCTCTCAAAAATGTAAAAGTACTCGACTTTCCTGAATAAGAAAAAGGGCTTAATTTAATCCTTTGTGATCAGTTTTAGATGTCAGAAACTTTTCATGTCTAATCTTTTTAAATGCCTGATTTAAATCATTTTGTATCCTATTTGAAGTGCCTAAAACGTCGCTTTTCATGCCTAATAAAGCTTGATTTCATAATTTTCTTACCTATTTTAGGTGCCCAAATCTTCAAATTTTTATGCTGAAAATTCTGAGGTCTTTTCATGACTCTTGTATATTTATTTACAAGAGTCATTATATTTTTTATTTATTTATTTTTATTTTTTTATATTTTACCACTTGTTACTTATGGTATTAAAGTATTGATTAATTCACTGAAATAAAAAATGTCATGGTACTGTGCTAACAGTTTTATGTACATTTCAGAGTGAAAATAGTTTTTTGTCATGGCTAGATGTGTCAATAGGAAAAATGGTGGCTCAATTTCCTATTCATCATGGACGTTTGAATATTATGGCACAGAATCCCTATAATGCATGCTTGTGTTTGGGACATGCACAAGGTATGTGAAGTGTAATTTTTCCTACTAGGAATATTTGATTACAATTCTAAACTAATCTCAATGTTAACAGGTACAGTGACAATGTGGAGTCCAAATTTAAGACAGCCTCTGGTTAAAATGTTATGTCATAATCGACCATTGCAAGCACTAGCTGTAAACCGAAATGGCATGTAAGTACCATTTGTTTGGAAGTAAAAATTGATGTGATTGGGTATTTTGGAATGAGCGGTGACTCAGTTTTCCTACACGTTTTATGTATGTTTTCTGTGGAATCTTGTAGATGAGCTCAGCCTATTTCCTTTTCCTTCCAAGCATGGAATCTGAGATGTTTGTGCCCTTTGTTTCTACAGGTACATGGCAACATCTGCAATTGATAGAAGTCTGCGAATATGGGATTTGAGGCAGTTAAATGGACCCCTTCAAGATTACAGAATGTCTGGTATTGCTTCGAATCTGTCTTTCAGTGATCGATCACTTTTGGCTGTGGGCATGGGTAATGTTGTAGAAGTAAGTTTCTTTTATTTGTTGATGTAGACTATATTTTTATTGAACTCCTAGATCGTGTGGAGTATACTTTTTCATGCATGCATCATTTTTTCCCCATTGTAATCAGTATTGCTAACCTACGATTGTAAAAGTACGCTTGTTAACTCTGTTTAATTTTATGATTTTTAATTGTGGTAATTGATCTAACTTAATCTTTTGATATTAATAAACAATGTATACCTAGTTTTTTAATTATGGGACACTCAGTTTATAAATTATTGTTGGGTTCTAATTTAACAGTAACTGTAACAATTATGGTTAATGTTATGTCACTAATGGATAGTAATTGTGCTGATTTGAGTGGAAAGCAGCATTCACTTGTTCCCCCCACTATTTGTATAATATATAGGATACAAACTGTGGCAGTCACTTGCTGTTTTTTCATGTTAGGATGCAAATTCTGTGTGTGTGTGTGCGCTTTTCTTCTTCTTCTTCTTTCCTTCCCCTTTCTGGTTGTACTTTTCTGTTTTATATGCATATTTGAGTTTTGAAGAGCCAATGTTCAGTTTAATGCAGCTATCAGCAATTGTCTTGACAGCAGATGGGTGGTGAATCAAAACTCTGCTGTAATGGAAACGCAGGGCCCTTTCTGTGTGATGTGACTCACCGAGTGAAGAAGATAGGTAGTTCATAGACAGATGGCTATAAAATTATTGTTGATCTTGAAAATGAAAGTTTCCACTACTGTTGACAAAGTTAATGTTGAAATAGTCCGAGAATCACTCAAGGCCACATCACTCAAGTTGTTCATATCTATGTTATGCATTTTGAGATGGCATGGAATCGCCATTATTAATGTTTTTCACATATTTTCAGAAGATCCTCATGTCATAAGGAATGGAACCTCAATTGCATTAATATAAGTATCCCTACAATGAGCTGTAGGGACCAGAGAAGGTGCTGTAAATCTGTAGAGACCGGTTATGTGTAAACTCTGCACCTGTAAGCTTCTTGGACATGATTGTACTGATATGTTTTGCAGTGAACCCTCCCGTGGCTAGTGTTTTAGAGGGACACATTGGTCCTCAATGAAATTGACTACTTCATGGAACATCTGACATCATAATTTAATAAAATGGTATTCCATTCACTACCGTTCAATGCTGTGGCAATGGACAGATAATCAGCTCTATGAAAATCATGAAAAAACCTTTATTCCTAGATCGACTACTCTAATTAACCATACTGAAGACAAACTCCAGTGCTGGGTGATATCTGTCCTCAGTTATTAGCAGATCCGTTGCAGTACCAACAAAGAGATTTTTCTAAATAGAGCCATTACTTACTCACGATATCATTAAGCTGGTAGAAATTCAACATAGAGAGAGTGTTTACAAAATCTGTTTGTGGATATCAGCGTCGATGGCATGGAGTCAATCAAATCACAGTTTCCATGATGCACCAGGCAGATTGTAGTCCCCCCTAATTAAGTAAATCTGCATTCTCTTGAAGATTAGCAATGCAGGCCACCTTGGCTCTATGTCAATCATACATATTAGCAAAAGGTGGGTATGTTGGTAGCACAAACCATGACGATCAAAAAGTCCATTTGTACAAAAAATGTGCTTCTTTCTGTTCATTGAATTTCATTAAATATAAAAAACTTCAACGAATACCACACATTTTCTTTACATTTGCAACATTTAAAGCACATTTAATAAACCCAAGATACTCTCAAGATCATTCTGAAATTGCAAATCTACTTAAGGTGAGACGGTAGGACGATTTAAAAAAAAAAAATGGAATTTCCTTTTTTGCATAATAAAATAATATGTTCTTTTATGAACATTTCTAGACCAAATTCATTGATTTATTCCGTCTGTAAGTGTAGGAAATTTATTTTTAAAGATTCCACTGTCTGTCACAATGCCGTCAGACTGCAAAATTATTGTACTTCCGCGAATACAACTTCTTATATCTCTGGTTGTAATTTTGTCAGAAAGCTAGTTTTTGTTTACTAGTTAAAGGAATTTTGCCTGCAGGTGCTGATAGAACAGTCTGTGTGATAGTCTAATTTTTGTAAATGCATTTATTTAGTTAACAATTTTTCCTCATGTATAGAAGCCTGACTTGATGTGTTTGTTGCATAGTAAAGTTCAATTTATTATCAATTATGGTGTGTTATAGGGTACAAAGTTAAAATAAATGTCTCATATGTTCTACAATGTCGAAATGTAAAGGAATCTTTAAACAACGCATTTTCAAAGAAAATCAGCATATCAGATCAAATCCTTTGCAGCACGAAAATAATGATAATATGAGTCCGAATGCATGTGAAACTCTTCCTAGTGAGTCTAAAAGGAAAAAAAAACGTAGTGTAAATATAGAAGTTGAAAATAGTACTAAGTGAAGACATAACTTCTCAGAAGATGGCTACATGGCAAAATACAGAATGTGAGGCATTCAAAAACACCATTTGTATAAGAATACCAACATATCTTTTTGTTGGTATCAGAACCTTACAATTAGGGAGTGTCTGAAGCTGTTATAATAAATAATGACAGAAATTGTGCCGTATGAGAAGTTATTAAAATATTACGTGTGTCACATGGGAAAACCCATGCTGATATTTGTAGAGAACTTGACAGATTACACATTGCAAGGGCAAAATATGATGACCAACAAATGCCAAAGGAGGCAAGAAAGAAGAAAAGAAAAACTCGGGCTGGTCTAAAAGATAGTGAAACCTGTTATTATGATGTAGGCTGCCTGTAGTTACTCTCTAGTGAAAAATATTCTAAGTTTTCCTAACATATGCTTCTCTGAAAACTTTGAGTGCCATTTTCTCAGAAGTTAAAATTTTCGAACGTTTGCCCCATTATCTCCGAAACTATTAAAGCTACCTGCATGAAATTTTTACTGATGATAAACCAAGTTATACTAACAATGTGGATTCTCAATCGTTATTATACTTGTCTAGTCCATGTGTTACGATTTTTTTGGCACATTTTTTTGAGGAAAAAATTCGTTTTTTGGAAAAAAAAATTATAAATCGCTTCCGAAAAGAGATAACAACTTAACTGAGGATCAGTAATCTCTTCATATATCACTTGATAAGTAGTGCAAAGTTCATTAAATTTTATTCAGTAGTTTCTGAGAAAATGGGTCACAAAGTTGCTTGTTTTAACATGTTGCTTGTTTTAACTTGTGATACAAATGACTTCATGTTTATGTACAAATTGCTGTTGTGTGGAATAAACTGTGTTGGGTTGAAAGACTGTTTTGAAACTTATAATCGTGTAATGTAAGATCTAATATGCTTCTGAAGGAATTTAATTGTCGATCTATTTCCCTGATCTACCAGTAGCCGTTTCGCTTAAGATATACTGTTAATCTACATGTGTAAGGCTACTTGTATGCACAAACATTGACAGCAAAAAAATTGGTGCAGAGGATGCAATGAAACACGTTTCTCTGGCTGTGGAATCAGACTGAAGGTGAACGTAATACCCATATGTACCATGAAAACAACATGCATTGAAGATGGTGCTGGTGCACCAGAAAACGTGTCTCTCTGATGAAGCAAGTTACTTGTACAAACTCTGAATGTGCTAAGCAGGATTGTTAAAAGTAGAAACGAATAATTTGATGGAATTGGAACCGAGACATGAAACTATGAATGTACTAAGTGGGAAGACGTGATGACAGGGAATGTGGTAACGAGATTCCACTTTATAAGATAGATTATATTGAATTCATTGAAGTATTATTAGATGGGATATGTGACTGTAGTTCTGTTAAGCATTTCTGTTCTAATTAGTAAAATTATGGTTCTCGCAATACTTTGTTTGAAAGTAATTAAATAATAGCCATTGCTGTCTAAAAATAATTGTTTTCCATTTAAACAATTTACAGATACAACATAAATAAATAAATATTGTTTTCTGTCTAGGTTTATCGCGACTGTTGTGCAACATTTACTAAAAAAGCTTATCTCAGGCACAGGGTGAAAGGTTCTATTGCAGATATCCAGTTTTGCCCGTATGAAGATGTATTAGGTGTTGGATCTGGCTCAGGCTTTACCAGTATGATAGTGCCAGGTCAGTAAAATAATGAAAAGAAGTAAAGTGTGTATGAAATAAAAGGAGGGACATTATCCATGTTATATAAGGAACCATTAAAAAAAAAAAGGTTGCTTTTATCAGGTAAATGGTTCCTACAAGTATGTCAAAAGCAATGAAGAGGGAAGGGAGGAGATTGATGGAAAATAAACATTCTTGCAAAGTTTGTGTTCAGTAGCAACTTGCCATTGCTATTGTTGCATTCCAATCTGATATTCTGTGAAGGCTAGCAATTTTTATTTCATATATTTCAAATTGGTTTTAAAGATTTTCTAAAAGGTTAATTTGTAAGTGTATAACAAAAGCTCCACTGTAAGAAATGAACAAAGAAATATGAAAGATACAAGTTTTCACTTGTGTAGCATCCAACTGCCTCAAAACTCCTCCAAAATTGTGGTCACAGAGCACAGTAAAGTTGGAGTGGGTACATTTCTTTGTAGCCAAACTACACAAAAAATTTGACGTGACATCATTCAAAGATCAGTTTTTTATGAACAAATTTCATTAAGAAACAAATTGTATCTTCTCAATTGTAGTAGTAGGAAGATTCCACAAAACTTTGAATATTTTCAATTTTCGAAAAAACAGGGTTTTTTACGAACATGAGGCTGGTGCCTTTCTTCTAAATGTCTTACATACTATCCAATAACAAAGTGGGCTTTATGTAAAGTACCCCACAAAATTAAAATATAAGGCATTCCACGTCAAATCGCACAAAAAAGACCAAAATTTGACCTTCATATTTTTATTTATTTTCTAATTTTTTCTATTTGTTATATGGATCAAATAAGTGAACACATGTATTTTTATTTTTTTCTAACTTTATTATTTTCGGAAATATTGTATAATGAAATTTTCTAAAAATGACATGCATCACTAACTTAAAAATATCATACATTTGAATACACCAATTATAGAAATTCCGTTCAAATTCCATTCAAAACTTAAAAACATGTTTAATTTTTAAGAGTTTGCATAATATTTAATTTTTTGAATTTTCAATTTTTTTTCAAAAACTGAAATTTTGAAAATTGAATATTTTTGTAATCTCGATGAGCTAAAAATTTTAAAAAAATATTTATAAACGCACTAGAGTATTGATAATAAGTCCAGAAAAAATCAAAGTGGGATCTCAGTAACTTTAAAAGATATTAATATTTTATGAACCAGTGTGTAAAAGATTGCTACAATAGACACGTTTTTTGCATTACTGGTCGTCGGTTTCTTTGGATGAAGCAGTAAATTTATGTACTTCTTGAGGTGGTGAAACTTCATGATTGAATTTATAAATAATAAAATTTATGTGTATTAATATACATATAAATAATATTCCTATATTTATAAATAATTTATAAATTTATAAATAATTAAATGACGGATTCTTGATTCAGGTTTTGATTGACATTTTGAAATTTTCTGGTCTCTCACAACTTACTTTAAATGGAGGTACATGCGTACAATAGAATTCCTGAACTTTCGTCACAATGCTCATTTTTAATGCCCTACCGAATTTACTTCAGTTCTGGACGAAATTCCATTTTCTTCAGCCAACGTTTTAGACACTTTTATCATGCGTTCGGTTGCTGCAAAAAGTCGTTTAATTTTATTGTATGTCCAACGTTCAAAAATTGTAAAAATTTAAATTTTCAACATCATGTCATTCGTTGAATGAAAGTAATCGATAAGTTACTAAATAGTATCTTTGATTTTTCGATGGACGTCGATGGATCTTCAATGTGAAAAAATTTATCTGTGTTTGCACTTGGTACTTTCTAAAATTTCTCATGGGGATGACATTGTGTTCCAATCTTCTTTTCATAGAGGGGGATTTCTCCTGTTGCAATTAAACTCATTGTTTATCTTTTCTTTATTCTTTTCGCTGACACTTGAACTATCTGAAGAGCTTAAATTGCCACTTCCTTGATTTCCATTTTTTTCACTGGACGTTCCGCTACTTTCGTTAATGCCACGGTAGCCATTGATCTCGATGCTATCTTCATTAAGAAAAGGCTGTTTTGGAAGTCCATTCCCTTTCTTCCGAAATGAATCACAAATTCGCCAATCTAATGACTCCTGTAAATTCAAGAGCAAATCGTGGTTTACGCATCTTGGAGATTTTCTTTTTTAAAAATCATGATCAGAAAGTTTAAATGGATTGAAACATGTATCTCTTACGTTGATTGCCACTCATGTTGCACAGTGTACACACGATTCACAGGACAAATACTAGCACTCGTCTTCATAGGTACTGCGTATTGCGACTAACGTTGAGAAAATTTTGCCATGTCCCTTGACAAGTGGACGATTGTACTTCATGAGCAAGGTCAGGAGGGCACCCCGTCCCCAGGGACTCGCTGTAAAATTTGTTTTGCTGGCACGAGGAAAAGCATTAGTTTTGTTGTCACCCATCCCTTCTGGGGAAAGAGTGAAGATAGATTTACTCATGTTTCTTGAAACCCAAATCAGGCATTGGGCCATTCTTTTTATTGTTCGTCAGCATTGGTATCGAACACAATTCGTTAGTGCAGTGGCAGGAACCACGTGCCAGATACCATAATTACAATTGATTTTTTTATCTATACGTGTTGAGTGCCCACTTTTTTCTTGTTATGTTTTGTAGAAAATTGAACAAGAAATATGCCTATTTTTTCAAATTTTAATCTGAGAGAGTTCATAAAGAAATTTTCATTTTTTAAAAATTACAATTTTTTAATGACATTTATTTTTTGAGAAAGTAATTTACAGATGAATAAAATACACATATCAAAAAATTAAACGAAACAAACCAGTAATTTTTATGTTAAGTACCTTCAGAGCGTCAATTAATCATATTTTGCTAAGTACGCGTAAATTTCAAAATTTAATATAGGCACTACTACACAAATAAACAATTTTCAGGTAAATAAACATAACATGTGCCTCTTTTTTTGATGTCCAGAATGAATGCCATATATTCGTGTCATTTATTTTTTTTTAATAGTCGTGTGAATTCGAGTGAGATTTGACGTGGAATGGCTCGTATTTCAATTCGATTCGCTCTCACCCATAAGAACAAAGGTGCCCACAAGTCACCCACAATGTTACCCACAAAAATATGTATGACACAATGTCATACATTCTGGGGGCAGAGTGAACATCTGAAATACTAATAACTCTTGAAATCCTTTTTTTTAGTTCTTCAGCTCTTGCATCAAAGACTGGCCGAACACAATTCGTTAGTGCATGAGTAGGCAGAGCGTGCCCTCATACTTTCAATTGATTTTCTTAGAACTGTATGTGTGGAGTGCCCACTTTTTTTCTTGTTGTATTTTATAGAAAATTGAACAAGGAACATGTATATATTTTTTTCAAATTTTTATCTCATCGAGTTTATATAGAAAGTTTACGTTTTTTGAAAAACATTTTTTAAAATGAAAAAAATATTTTTTCAGAAATGTACTTACAGAGGAATAAAATACACATTTCAAAGTATTAAATGACACAAACCTGGCATTTTTATAATTAGTACATTCGGAGAGATAATTGATATTATTTTGTGAAGTACCTGCAAATTCCAAAATTTAAAATAGCCATAACTACACAAATAATCGATTTTCAGGCAAATAAAAAAATATGTGTCTCTTTTTTTGATGTCTAGACTTAAGAAAAAAAATATCGTACATTTTAAAAAATGTCGTGTCAACTCTTGTGCGATTTGACGTGGAATGGCTCATATCAGTTTCAAATTCAAGGGGGCCATGACATCAACCGGATCGATTGGGGAATATCAATTTTGGAGAAAATCAGCTGAACAGTTTAGTCGCTAGTGTTCACAGACAGGCAGATGTTTTTTCTGTCAGTTGATTTTTCAGAAGGAAGGACCCACAAAATATGGATTCTGGCTACACCACATGTTAGAGGATTTTTTAAAAATTTAGCATCTGAATTTATCCACTTTTTCCTTGCCAGGGCTAAGTTTTTTTGCTGAAAATTCGCTGTTTTTTCACACAGCATTACATAACTCTTTCCCTCTCTACCACAATGGTGAGAAAGTAAAAAATACATAAATAAGGTTTTCTTGGAAAGTGCTTCTAATTGTTTCTTGATATTACTAGCTCAATTTGAGTAAAATTTGTTTCATAATGGGGGATTGGTCCTATTTTCATGACACTACTGGAATTTTCCAAATGGTTTTACAAATTTTACAATTTTTCTAACCAGTCACCTTCAATATTCAAGAGGTGTGTTACAAAAGGCAAATAATTCATCAGCATTAGAGCAGCAAATTGTTTCGTTTACACTTTATTTTTCACTTTAACTTTTGTTTTTGTCATCTATTCCTGAATATTAGTCCTTTAAATCATTTTATATTCAGTTTTTTCAAAATATTTGACATTTAAAAATAATATTGAATTACGTGGTGGCAAAATTCAAACGTTTTTGATCTTGTCTTAGGGTTTTAAAATTGAAACTAGAGATTTTATTTCTCCATGCAATTTATGTCTCAATATTAGATCTTTAAATTTGTTTCATGTTCACTTCTTTTGAAATATATGTAGATTTCTTTAGATTTTCTGAAATGTCAAAATGAACAAAGCATTCATGATAGTACTGTTCTTACTGGTTCACAGAACTTTCCTTTGAGGTCTGATGAGGGGAAAATGGAGCCTAGTCATTTATAAACTTGGATTCAATTCTCGGCAATACAGACGACAATTCTGTTTTCTGAAATTTTATTCCTTCAGTAATGAAAAACGCATAGAAATGTCATAAATCCATTGTCATCCTTATCATTTAAACCAGATGATAATTTTAAATCCAAATCTCAATACACGTTATAAATTCAAATCTCCCTTGCTTCCCTTCAAGGGATGGACGAATGAGTTATAGGGTGCAATTTGCAATACTATAATGCAAGGATGATGAATCTGTAATGATAAAATTAAGAAATATGTGCTGTTTTAGCAGCACTAATTTCTAAATGTCTGGATTTCTGATGGAGATGATTGGAAATTAAGCAATTTAATTGAGATGTCTCAACTCATTGTTTGAAACCTTAGTGCTCCTACCAGTAGGATGACTTTTTTCATTCAGGAAACAGCTCCTACAGTCCTGTGTGGATAATGGCTACTATGGTAGAATTCTTTGAATTATTAAACATGTTTTTCTTAATTACAACAAGAAAAATATTTATTGTAAAACAGGACAAATTTCAATTATATTTTGAAAGAATTAAAGGGTAAAAAATTAAAAATTTAATAAGGTACTCCGAAAATTCCAATTTTGTTGAAGGAAAATTATTTTATCAAAATAAAAGTTCCAAGAAGTTTATAGACAGTCAAAACAATACAATTTAATCATAAAATCACATAATTACACAGATGAATAATACAGTTTTGGCAATGTTTCAGAAGACAGGTTTCCTCCATCATCAGGCCTTACAATGAATAAGAATTACATTATGAACCATATGAATAAACAACATAGGCCTTGGCTGAATAAAAGTGATGTTGCTTTTTGAAGTGATGTATGGTTCTGAGTGTGATACATTAGTAACAACCACACTGAGGTTAACTCTAAAATTCATTCTAGATTCTTATTCATTTTAAGGCCTGATGGAGGAAAACTGTCTTCCAAAATGTTGCCAAAACTGTATATTCATCTGTGTAATTATGCGATTTTATGATTAAATTGTATTGTTTTGACTGTCTATGAACTTCTTATAATTTTTATTTTAATATTAATATTGTATTCTAACAGACAGTCTAAAGTATTGATAAGGAAATTATTTTACACGAAACAATAGGTAATTTGTTGGGATCTGTGTTTAATTTCATGAAACTGAAGCTTTTGTTGTACTGATGTTTATTGTAATGTAATTTCTTAATACTGTAATATGTTTTGCTCTTTATTTCATTGGAAATGCTAAGAGCAGAGTTCAGTGTGCATTTGTATTTGTGGATGATCATTGAACTTCCCAAAATGTTCAGGTGCTGGAGAACCAAATTTTGATGCTCTGGAATGCAATCCCTTTCAGACAAAGAGGCAGCGACAAGAAGCAGAGGTTAAAGCTCTTTTGGAAAAGGTAACTTTATTTATTTAAAAGTTCCATTACATGACAGCCATATAGATCATAATTTTACGTAATATTCATAAGAACAAAGTTTAGTGTGCATCATAAATAAACTTGAGGGTGAGTCAAATAAAAACTTGAAATATTGTTTTACAGCTCTTGTAATGTAGAATTGGAACATGCACACTACGTTTCATTATATTCCCCCCACTTGTTGATGCCTTTCCCCTGCTGAGTCGAAAAAGCGTTGATATTTCGGGGATAAAAAAATCACTTGGCTGTGCATGCAGCCACTCGTGCACTGCGTTTTTCACTTCCATGTCAGTTGCCAATTTGTTGCCACCTAAGGAATCCTTTAGT
Source organism: Acheta domesticus (assembly GCA_031308135.1). Classification (NCBI taxonomy): domain Eukaryota; kingdom Metazoa; phylum Arthropoda; class Insecta; order Orthoptera; family Gryllidae; genus Acheta; species Acheta domesticus. The sequence goes on along the minus strand of JAHLJT010004567.1, from coordinate 18,007,120 downwards.
GGGCCAAAGATGTGGAAGTGAGAGAGCGCAAGCTCAGGAGAGTAAGGATGAGGGAGGCACTCCAAATGCAAGTCCTTGATAGTAGCCAAGGTCGCATTGTTATGGTGGATGAGAATGCCTGTTGAGAGGAGTTGATGGTGCTTGGTGCTTATTGCAGGTTTCAGAATGTCTCAAACCAATTTACTAGAGATGGCACTGGTCACCATCTTATGCTTTTCCTTGTACTTTTATTGTTTATAGCCTGGTTTTACAAGCATAACATTAATAGTAACAATCCTTATTTTATTTCACTTAATTTATATGGGCAAGTCTCAATTAGATATGTTTTTAATAATATTTTGAAACTGTCTTTACTTGTTTTAACATTATTATACAATAATATTGCTTTTCTACTAGAGGTCTTTGTTGGTATTTTATCTACATACATCCTGTGATAGTTTAGCTGTCACTGAGTATAGTGATTATGTACTGCATTGTTTTGTATGGAGTGCACTCAGAGTTGGGCAGTATCGAAAATACTTGTATTTAAAATACGTATTTTCGATACTTTTGTAATTTGTATTTTGTATCGAAAATACATATTGTAACATGTATTTTGTATTTGTATCGAAAATACTTTCTGATAGTATTTTGTATTTTCAAAATACAAAAATACTTTTTCTTAATCCGTCACAAACATTGATTGGGCCAGTAAATGGAGAGGGTTTCGCCACATGGATGAGTGCAACCGGACCTCCAGTTCCTCCGATTACGTTTTTCCCTCCGTCGGTTCAACCGGAGATAACCGGAGGAGCGCCGTAATCACTGTGTAAGATATATTTCTCTCACCGTAGCGAGCTCAGATTCAATTTCTCCGAAAGCAGCCCATGTGTGTGCATCGTGGCCCTGTTGTTATGCGCAGTGATTAAGAATTTGTGCTTGCGGTGTTTTTAAGAGCTGATATTTCGTTATGGTATATTTAGGTAAAAATCTATTTTTTTTCCTGGGTACCTTGTACTAAATAAAGCTTTATATATTTATTTGAACTAAAACCCGTCACTTTTATAGCGCCTAAAAGAGCCTCTCAATATTAATGTCTATTTGTGCCGATTTTACGTTTAAAACCTAAAATGAGACTAATTTGCCTATTCTCTTGTCTATGGCTTCTTTTACCTTTTTTCTTCTGTGTCTGCACAACAGACAAGGATGATATTAATTTTAAGTTACTTTTAACAACCTAAATAGCATTCGTTCTCTTGTACCTTTTTATCCCTTGTCTCATTTTGTCGCCTGTAAGAGAGCGAGAAATTATTATACCCGGCAAGGATCTAGCAATAAAAGTCTCCACGCCACTACTTCCTGACTTCGTGGAGCAGCTGCCTCCGTTTCCAAGATAAAGCGATTGAATTTCCTCGAAAGCAAAGTGATCTTGACGTATAAGAAATATTTATTTTTGTTTGAAAACTTGTAGAATGTATTAGTAATTTATTGTGAGGCAAAATATGGTAGGAATATTTCTACTAAAATACGGTAGGAATATTTCTACTAAAATACAGTAGGAATTCTAAAACTTGTTCATAAATAGTATTATCGCAAAATGTTCAATACTGATTCTACGTAATATTGATTTATGTTCTTATCTTTGAGAAATATAATAAATGGTCAAAAAGTGAGTTTTCTTGTAAGTTTCGAATTTTTTTTTAGTGCCTATTCTACCATTTAAAAAGCGTAACAGATGCTGAATCTATTTTAGGCACCTAAAATGCATGTTTTAAAACCTAAAAATCCGCGGTATTCATCTGATATCCATATCATTTGTGATGTATGTTCATACTTTTAGTCTGAAAGGTATCCTGGTTAATTGTCTATAACCTGCAATATTTGTCCCAAAGTATCACCTCCGGAGAACTCATGGTGAGATCTTTAAACTCCAAGTATTCCTTCGGCTCTTAGCATGGACAAGATGCCTTTCAGACTCAACATATGAACATACATCACAAATGATAGGGACCGTCCATAAATTACGTAACGCAAATTTCGAGTATTTTCAATACCCACTCCCCCCTTGTAAAGCACTTCCCTATCTCGATGTAAAGCAGCGTAACGCTGCCTCAGACGCCTTCCCTTCCCATTTAGTGTTACTTTTTGTAATTTATGGATGACCTCATACGGATACCTGAAATGGGTTGAAAATTTCATTTAAAACATTTTTGTATAAAGAATGTTATATATTTTTAATAAAATTTTTAATGTGATGTGACCTTTTATTGAACGTGAATGAATGTTTAAAAGAGAAAAAAATAGGATAGAAGATATTTTGTATCGTTGGTTGTATTTTGTATTTTTGAAAGTATTTGAAAATACTATTTTGTATTTTGTATCTAAAATACTTCTATGAAAGTATTTTGTATTTGGTATCTAAAATACTTTCGGCAAAGTATTTTGTATCTGAAATAAATTTTTCAAGTATTTTGCCCAACCCTGAGTGCACTTCAGTGTTTTTTCTCAATAATGGGAAATCTATTATTCTATTTACACACAATGCTACTATAGTTATTATTTCATATTCTTTATATACAATTTTGAACAATTGTTTGGATTTTAGATTAACAATGCATCTAATTGCTCTTTGCTGATGAACCGTCAATATTCCTATTATATTTTGCCCCTCATATTTCTATACCATATTGTAAATGTGAATGAAAGATTCCATAATATATTGATATACTGTTGTCATGTATCTTTTAACATGTGTCAAAAGGAATATGTTGGTACTTGATTTGTTACAAACTTCTTCAATGTGTCTACTGTAGGTGAAATTCTCATCAATATAAATTCCCAGAAACTTGTGACAATCACTTTGGTTTATATCATTGCCATTATTTTGACATTGATTTTGTTGCGTGTGTTTTTATGGTAACAGTATCAGGAATGTATCATGTGAGTTAAGTTTGCACTTTATGCGAGGCCCCTGCAACATTTTCAAAATTTTCTCAAAAATGGCTGTGAATTTTTTCGTAAAGTTTCTTGTAAGAATAGAGCAAAATACACCTATAAAGTTGGCATAGGTTCGACTTCCACTGTTAAATCTGAATTTTCCAAAATTTAATAAGTTTTAATTTTTGGGGGGTCTTCCTACAACTACAAAATTGAAGATAGAGATTTTTCCTTCAAATGAAATTTGTTGTCCATAATTAGTTCTTTCATTAGATCATTTACATTTTTTTGAAAATTTGCATGCAATAAGTAAAATTTTAAAATGTAACACAAACAAGATTTTTTAAAACTTGGGTCTATATTTTTTCTTTAAACTGTTGGTAGGGATAGTGCTAAATGTACTCTGAGATGACATTAATGCCATATTGCTCAATACTTTTATTTGATATTAAATAAAAGATAAGATAAGTGCTAATTGCACTATCTGTACTATCTTGCTGTTTAAGATGACATAAAAGTCATTTTGCTGTATTTTGTTTTTTTCAAAAATTAGACAAAAGTAATTTTTTTAAATATCTCATGCCTTTAATATGTAAATTTCCAGCAATTTGTATTCATTATTGTATTTGTGAGTGGATGTGCTTTAAATGACTTTTAATTAAGTTTTTTGAAAACTCAAAAGATTTCTCTGAAAAGTTCAAAATTTTGCGTTTACATTAGAGCTTTAACGCCATTTTCTTAAGAAAGGCTCCAAATTTTTCAATGAAAATTGCCACTTAGGACAAGGTTTCATTCTTCTTTAATATTATAATATAGAGTAATATTTCAGTTCCGGAAAATTTCAAAAAGTGTACTTTGGGCGGCGATAGATTGTACTTCGCAAGAGTATGTGGCATGTCCAAAGAAAATAGAAAACTAATACAAGAAAGTCTGTGCCATTCTATAGCAGCATTAGTTTCCAAGAAGTTAGTGAATCTTTCGGGAATAATTTTTTCAAAAAGTTTAGCTAAGCAGGGTGTAAATATTATAGGTCTATAGTTTTGAATATCAGATATATTACCCCCTTTGTAAATGGGTCTCACAATACTAATTTTTAGGATACCCGGAAATATACAATCATTTAAAGAGCTATTTATTAAGTGCTCTAAATCATCAGTTCCTGACTTTTTGCATCATGTCATTATAATTGCTAGTGTCATACCAGCCAGCCAATCTACTGGTACGTAACGTGTCGATATGCTTTTCTTCTCCCTTACATTTGTATTGTTTATATAGATCGTTTTGTTTCTACAGTAATTTATATATTCTTTGGAGAAATTGAATAATTAATATTATACAATATGCAAAACATACTCTGCAACAGGTTTAACTGTTTCGCCTTTTTTCTCGGCTTTTTGCACTTTTTTTTTATTTTGAATTCTGTTTAGGGAACTTGCAAAAGTGTGGATTCACATCAGTGGAATACGCATAATAGCCTCCTGAACAGCCCAGCAACTTACAAGTATACTTCAAACTCCATCTGTTAAATTTGTTCTGAAAAAAAAATTGTAAAAAGCCACGTGATTAAAAATCCATCACACAATATTCCTATGCAAATTATAAGTGAAACTCTCTCCTTGCTTGACTGTAATTCATCGAACTGTTATACCAAAACAATTCAATGAATACATGTTTTTGCATAAAAAGAACAAATGTTGTCCTTATAGTGTTCTGTGAATACTGTAGGCTACAGATTTGATACATTTAAACACGAATGAAACTTTACATTAAATTCTTACCTCTATGTTGCAAAACATCCTTACATCCCACCAAGACCAGCAAATCAAAATTCACATAAGTAAACAAAACTTGCTGCTGTGAGTATGACCAGTGAAACAAAATATCTTGAAATATGACAAGCCAGACACAAACCACTCCCCTGAACATAAGGGTCAGTAAAGTTACCTTGTTGGACATGCAGAAACTGGATGCAGGCTGGCCCAGCAGTGTGTTTCCAATTTCCATATCCCACCTTCAAGTCCAAGGTCTCATGAACAGAATTGGAAATTCTAGCCAGTGTTAAGTAGCGTTTCTTTTGTTACAGATACAGCCTGAACTCATCACTCTGGATCCTTATGCAATTGGAGATGTGAATGTACCTACTTTAAAGGAGAAGATGGCAGCAAAACAAGCATTAATGGTTTGTTTTCATTGGAAATTTTTTCTGCCTTGCTGCGTCACATTGCATGTGCGATCTGTCACACATAGGGCACCATGTGCGTGACGTTACAACTACAAAGTACTCTATACTGGTTCTGTATTTGAAACTTTTGCACATTGGTTCGTTTCTCAAGCTGAACTAAATATCTTGGTTAGACAGATAGGTCCCAGGTAATTGTAATGTGGTTTGTAACTTCCAAAATGTGAGGCCCTATGCCAGTTTCCTTTCTTACAAGATATATTCAAACTAATACAGTAAAACTTCGTCAATACATTTTTCAGAGGACCGAAGGGAAATTTGTATTGTTGAGAAAAATGCCAAAGGGATGGGAAAAATGTAATGATTATTGGTGTTAAACCTGTTATCATGCACATGGCTTCTGAAGATGTGGTACGAAATGCATTTCCAATTTTGATGTTTATTAGTCTCTGACTACTAATATATTTAATCCGTTTCTGCTTTAGATTCATTGCTTCAATCCACACTGGTGCACTGTACAATAACAAGGGTAGTATTGCTCCTTTATGTATGTTTTTCAATGCTCCATGGCTCAGGTTCAATTTATTTTTGCAGATTTGGAGAGTATGTGGATTAGTTTTCAACACCTGTCACATGCTTATTCTATGTTTTTTGAGTGATAGTTATTGTTATTATTGTTATTGAATTTTATGCCTAGATATTTCAATTGATTTACTTGTTCTAATTTGTTATTTCCAAAGAAGACTGAGATTTCTTTCTTTTTCTTCTAGATAGTAGTATTACTTTAGATTTTTGTTGATTAAATGTCATCTGGTTTTCTTTTGCCCATTTTTCTATTTTCATCGTCTCCATATTAATGAAGTTCTGTACCTCATTTACTGCCCTTTTGTTACCAGGATGAAATCATCTGCAAATGCAAATGTGCTTCAATGTTTACTGTATTTTGTATTGAGTATGGAATTGTATTGGATGTTCCAGAACCCATGATCCTTGGGGGCAGCCTCTGCTTATTTCTTTTCTGATTTTGAAGTAATTGATTGTTAATGTGGCAGTTTTGTGACTTACGTACCTTTTTGCTAGATTGTAGAGATTTTTAGGGCACTGCATTTCTCTTAATGTGTTTAATATACTGGGCCACCACACTGCATCAAATGCTCTTTTAACATCTAGGCTGACTATTCCTGGTATTAATTTGTTGTGGAATACTTTCTGAATTTCTTTAATAGCCATTGCAGCATCTATTGTGCTTTGTGGTGTGAATCCAAATTGATTAGGGTTCATCCAATCCTTACATTATGTATAATGCATGATTCTATTAATTAATAATTTTTCCTCCTACGTTCAATAGGCTAATTAACATTAATTTTGAAATTTCCAAACTGGGTTCCTTTTCTGGTTTCATAATCATGATCAGATCTCTTTTCCATATTTTAGGGAAGCATCCACTATTTAAACATTCATTATGCAGTGTTGTGATAAATTGAGGAAATGATTGAATGGCTAGTTGGAAAATCTTGCTTGTGATGGAAATCTCCCCCTGTTGCTTTCTTTGGGTCTAATTTTTCTATTACATTCCTTATTTCTTGTTGTGTAAATTGGATGCTATCTGTTTGAATGAGTTCTAATATCAGTCGTCTTGCTTCTTTGATAGTCTTTCTGTTCCTCAGTGGAGGGGATGAGAGTGTTGATCATCGGAGGGGAGGGGATGAGGATGTTTAAAAGCAACATCATCCTCTGTGCAAAAAAATCCTTCATACTTCTTCCTCCGTAGAAGTAAAGCCGGCTGTCCCATGTAGTAGATTTACTACATGTAAAAGATCCTCAAACCGAAAAGAATCCTCTGAGCTAAATTCAAATAGCCTGTTTCGTCACCCAAGGTAATATCTTCTTTCTCCGCCAGTTGGTGAAAGGAGCGTAGCGAAATTTGCATGGTCAGACGGAAGAGCGGGCCTGATGGTCCGAGTCTCGCCACGTAAAATAAGGCATTAACTTCATTTGATCTTGTACTGTATGGTTTCTTCTAAACTTTCCGTAAGTGATCTGTCGGGTTTTGTAAGTGACGTAATGGACATATTATTTCTTATTTTCCCTGCAGCAATTTTATGTACTACGTTCCATGGATTTGTCGAGGGTGTTACATCACGTTATTGTTTCCAGGAGTTGATTTTTTTCTTTTTTCAATGTTTGATATTATTTTTTTGTTGAAGGTAATATGTTTTGAGCTCTTCTCTCTGCTCGTTATTTTGTCTGATTCTCTGGCATCTTCTCCAGAGAGCATTTGTTAATTTCCTCATTTATGTTAGTACTTCCATCCACCATGGAACTGTTCTGTTTTTGAGATTTTGTCTTGCCTTGCTCCAGATGTGAAAAGATTGATTACACACTGTAATTAATAATGATTGAAAGTTTTTCACTATTGTTTCAACATTGTCTCCTTTTACAATCGCTGATAATTTTTTGTCAAGTTCTTCAGTATTTTGTTCCTGACTTTTCACTAACTAATTTGTTGAGAGACATTGTTAATCGTTCTTTAAATTTTGGTAGACTGTTATCCTTATTATGTATTTTTTGTGAGGAAAGTTCTTTTCTTGTCTGATAATTGTTCATTTTTCCAATTTTAAACCTTGTATAATTGTGATCGGAAAGACTTTCTTGGTCTTGTATTGATCGGTCTTGAATAAAATGAAGAAGTTTTGCATTCATTATTGTGAGATCAATGTTAGTCAATTCTCTGTTATTTTGGAAGATGGTGCACTCACTGTCTTCATTAATATTATGATTACCCATTTATTTGTGAGGTACTCTTCTAGAATTGTAATTTGATGTGGTGTCGTGCCGTTTTGACCGTGAGTTCCATTCCTATTAGTGTACTGTTATTTTTAGTGTGTTGTAGAACCTTGTCAATTGGCCTTTTTGTTGTTTTTATACATGCTGATCAGATATAATTTTTAATTTTGATATAATGTCTTTTGAAACTATGTCTTCATCTGTTGTGTGCTAAATTAAGAATGAATCAATGTTAGGATTTGTGCTGACAATTGCGGTTCCCTTTTTGCCCAATTTGGATGAAATCGTTTTATATATATTAGGTATCCCCGTTACTTTGTTTTCTCTTATATATGATTCTTAAATCAGAGCTATATCCATGTTCTCTTTTTCAATTGTTTGCAAAAGTTGATCCGTTGCCCTTATAAAGTGGCACAAGTTGATTTGTATTATTTCCAGGTGTGAATGTTTTAAGTATCTCTCTGTTCCTTGTGTACTATCCATTAATATCTTATGTTATCTATGTAACTTTTAATGACTGCCTTATATTTTGGACAGTATTTGTCTAGTGAGGAATGATTTTCACAGACTTTTATGTTGCTGAATTTGTTGTTCTTAATGCAATTAATACACCTTTGTTTATTTGGCTCTGTCTTGCAGTCTGACATTTTGTGGCTCCTCGCACAACGTGGGCAAACTAATGTATTTTTTTAGTCTTCGTGCCTATGGCTATACTGTGACAGTACAGAATAATCAGAGGACATTTGGATAATTCTGTGATTGTTTTTCACTGCATGTTGAGTCATGCTAGAGGCCTGCACCAGAGCCCTCTTTGCTGGCAGAGAACGAAGGGTTGATTCGCTACGGGCAGGTGCAGTTGACCGGCACCCACCAGCCCGATGCCGTCCGGGGGGCCGCAATCCCTAAGGGAATACAGGGGAAAGTTTCATGACCAGACGACCACCCCACTAGTGAGAGAGAGTGTTTTTTGAAAATTTTCCATTGCCGAAATCTGGAGTCCGCACAAGGCGATTGGTGCTTCTCAAATTGAGACACAATAGTTTAGAGCCAATAAAGAGCAGCCTTTTGGATCTCGGGCCAATGTTCCAGAAGCTTTCGAACCTTTCGAACTTGTAAAGGAAGAAGGGTGAAAGACTTGGTAGGGGACGAACTTATAAATGAAGTGTGTCCGAAAGCGATTTTACTTTTTACTCCTCCTCCTCCTCCTCCTCGCTAAGTAACGATCGCTGAGCTCACGCGATGGGAATTAATTAATTGTTTCTTCAAATGCAAAACTTCAAATGCACTTGTCTCACGGGACTGTTGGTTCGGACGGTTTCTTCTGGCTTATAATTTCTTGGATCTCTTCTTTTGATTGTTTATTTATTTCCTGAATCTGTTGTTTTTTGATATGAGGGATCTTGTGGAGTTCCCGTCTTCAAGCTCCTTATTCAAATCTGCATATACTTCCCTTAGATCATTCACTGACTGAAGTATTTCATCTTTGTAGTCCCTGTGTAAACTGCAGCTCTCCTCCATTACACTTATTAAAACTTCAAATGCACTTGTCTCACGGGACTGTCTATCCTCCACCAACTTGTCTGTGTTGTGTGGATGTGCACGTATGTGGGGTGGGGTGGGGGTGTTTGTGTGTGGGAGTGCGCTGCAGGCGTGTGTGGTGCTACCCTATGGCAAAAGATGAAATGTCCACAGGGTAGCAAGTTTCTGCCAGTGAACCCCACAGCAATTGGTTCAAGTAATTTGAATAAAAGGTGCTCAGCATCAACTTTATATTCACCTGTGCCGTCATAGGCAAATTGCAAGTTGTCACCTACAGTCACTTTCTTCAGATATTTTATATAAAAACACTTAGCATCTTCTTCTGTTATTTCATATAAAAAATAGTTGGTCAATTTTTTCCCTAGTACTTTAATCCGTCGAGGTGGGTTGGTCCACGTCCTGACGGGGGGATGCAGAGAAGGCTCTCAAGTGTTCCTTTCTCCATTTTTTCATCTTCTTGCTTCTCATTTCATGTCATGTACTTTCTTTTCACTCCTTTTTCTTCCTCACTGGCCTTCTCTGTATGCTGAACGCCCACCCATGTGTTTGCCGTGCATGGCGACCCGTGTCGGAGGGAATGTGTGTCCTGGCGGTTGAGGGGTCTGTTTGTTTCCCAAACACTCACCTTGTGCTACGTTCGGCTTGCACTGAGGGATACGTTGTGTACGTATTTTTGGGAACATTCCCTGTAGGCCTCAATACGCTTGCTTTGGCCTCGGACTCTTCTAGACGGGCGGTCGGGAGCTAACCCACTCCCGATCAATCGGCTTGGACTAGGTCTTGTACTGAACTCCAGGGTGAGCGGGGGGATACATGGTGGTGCAGCGCTAGCGCTGTGTTATTCCCCCAGTATATCCTCGTGGCAACCCTGGCACTCCGATGGAGTGTCCCCTTGTTGGGCTCCGTGGTGGGTGGGGACCACGAGGATGAACCTGATCCATCTTTATGGAAACTAAACCTTCTCCCCCGCCCTCTTTCGCAAGGAAGAGGAGATGTCCGGAAAGAAACCTTGATTTGAATAGTTTCTTTTTCAATGAAGAAAATAGACCAAAGAAACCTAGATTCCTCCTCATGGCATGCGCTGAGGAAGGTAAATCATTTAAAATGGTTAGTGCTGTGCGTTTGGCGCGAGCAATAGAGGAAAAATATGGAAAATTGCAAGCCGTAGTGCGTCAAAGGAATGGCACCATTCTTTTTGAAGCGCTAACGGATGAACAGATTGATAGAATTATGAAGATGAAGCAGATTGCCGGCCTCCAGGTGGAGGTGACCACTCACCCAACACTCAATCTTTGTAAGGGAGTGGTCAATCATGTTGACTTCTCAACAGAGAGCGAGGAAGATCTGGTTGCTTTCTTCAAGAGTCAGGGTGTGACAGATGTTTATAGAATTAAGAGGAGGGAGCATGGGCGAGAAATCCCCACTTCCACTCTTATCCTAACATTCAACCTCCCTACTTTGCCCCGGAATATCTCGTGCGGTTTTTATAACCTCCGCGTGCGACAGTATGTGCCCAATCCTTTGCGGTGCTTCAAGTGCCAACGATTCGGCCATACACAACAGCAGTGCATGGCAGATACCCCAGTGTGCGGTAACTGTGGTAAACCATCTCACGAACCTGGACCTTGCACCACTACACCGCATTGCGTAAACTGCGAAGGTGCCCACCCGGCAAATTATAATCAATGCCCCACCTTTTTGAAAGAGCATGACATCCAAAAGATAAGAGTCGTGGAAAAAGTGTCTTTCCCTGAAGCCAAACGTCGGTTCCATGCGAGGAACCCAGTCGACCTCTCGCGCTCGTTTTCTGCCACTGTGAAAGCGAAATCTCCGAGGGTAGCAGCGGGCTGCCAAACAGAACGCGCTGCCCCGCAAGTAGTGAGTTTTGGTTGCCAAGTGTCACCAGTAGACCTCCCTGGGGATACATCTCCCCTTGAGGGTGGGAGAATAATAATCCCCACAAAATATAAGGTACACAAAAAAGTCCAACCAGCACAGTCCACGAAATCGACAACAAAAACTGTATCGACGGAAGTTGACGTCAGACGGACACCAAACCCCAACATAAAAGGACCTTCGAAGTCGCGACCGACTACAACTTTTGAAACTAGCTCTGAGCGAGCATCCAGCCCCCCTGGCAACACCCAGGAGGTTTCTGTTTTGGGGGAGGCTCCCATTGGGGAGGAGTCTCGTGCATCCGGCTCCCAACGTCGGAAGAAAAAAGAAAGTTAATTCTACCATGGCTCTAATGTCATGGAACGCAAATGGTTTCTCCTCGCGACGGGACGACCTTAAACTGTTGGTGTCCCGTCACAATCCTATGGTGATTTGTCTTCAAGAGACACACCTTACCCCACTTCGCCCTCTATCTTTTCGCGGATTTTCTTCGTACAGGTTCGATGTGGATGATGGTCTCCGCGCTCATGGCGGAGTTGCTTCACTGGTGCATGATTCGCTGCTATCTACAGAGGTACCTCTTCAGACTGACTTTCAAACAGTATGTGTGCAGGTGCACCTCCCATCCCTCACACTTACTGTGTGCAACATTTATATCCCTCCAGGTCTGACTATATCAGCAGACGAACTCTTAGGGTTGATAAATCAACTGCCTTCTCCATTTATGATAGTCGGCGATGTGAATGCCCACAGTCCTCTCTGGGGTTCTTCCCGCACTTGTCCGAGAGGCAGTATCTTTGAATCAGTAATAGACACAGCGGACTTGGTTATTCTGAACTCTGGTGAAGCAACTCATTTTGCCGTCGCCACAAACTCGAGCACGTGTATTGATTTAGTTCTTTGCAGCCCTTCTCTTTCAACCGACCTGCAATTGTCCATCCTAGACGACCTATATGGTAGCGACCACTATCCCATTATCGTCCACATCGATAGACTTGCGTGTGGTTTGGCGCACCCCCCTCAATGGTGCGTCCTTCGTGCTGACTGGCCGACATTCCAAGTGAATGTGAATTTATCAGAGGGTGAATTTGTTAGTGTGGAGGATATGGCTGCTCATTTTAACACTGCAATATTGTAAGCTGCAGGCACTGCAATCCCCAAGTCGACTGGTAATTCGCGACACCCCTTTGTACCGTGGTGGAACTTGGATTGCTCAAGGGCTGTCGGTGCTCGGAAGAAAGCGTTGGCTCGACTTAAACATTATCCAACCGCGGATAACCTTATTGATTACAAGAGGTGCAGAGCTAAGGCGAGGAGAACCATATTAGAAAGCAAGAATGCATCATGGAAGGCATACGTGTCCTCCTTGAATTGCCACACGCCACCACGTCTAGTATGGAGGAAGGTGCGTCTAATTAAAGGGTACCCTTCCTCATACTCAGTGCCAGCCAGGCCTTAGAAAAAATGGTCAGATAATCACAGATCGAGACGCCGTTGTAGAGGAACTTGCCACTCACTACGAAAAGATGTCGAGTTCGGCAAACTACTCTCCAAACTTCCTTTCGTTTAAAGAAAGAATGGAAAATCGCGCTTTGGATTTTTCGAGCAGAGCACATGAGGATTATAATACCCCTTTCTCTATGCATGAAATGCGTTCTGCTCTGAAGCTTGCCAAAAGAACCACTCCAGGTCCAGACGAAATCCACAACTTAATGTTGCAGCATCTTCCCGAAACTGCCATGGAATTTCTTCTCCGGCTCTTTAACCGTATCTGGGAAGAGCATACTATCCCTACCATGTGGCGAGAAGCTATCATCGTCCCAGTTCCCAAAGTGGGGAAAGATCGATCACTGTCATCAAGTTATCGACCTATTTCCCTCACAAGCTGTGTAAGCAAAGTGCTGGAACGCATGGTGAATCAGCGTCTAGCCTGGACCTTGGAGCGTAAAAATCTGTTGACGCCAATCCAAAGCGGGTTTAGACGAAACCGATCTACCTTGGACCACCTCGTTTCGCTGGCAACAGCTATCTCTACATCGTTCGTCTTGAAACAACATCTAGTGGCTATATTATTTGATATAGAAAAGGCCTACGACACCACCTGGAGGTACGGCATTCTGCAAACCCTGCACTCTTGGGGATTTAAGGGGAAGCTTCCGCTATTCCTCCAAAACTTCTTATTGAATAGATCCTTCCGTGTTCGTGTGAGTGATAGACTTTCTCGTAGTCACCCCCTTGAAAATGGTATCCCTCAAGGATCAGTGCTGAGTGTCACTCTGTTTGCCATCGCCATCAATGGTATAGCATCGACTGTACGAGAACCTGTTAAGGCATCGTTATTTGTGGATGACTTTGCCATCTTCTGTTCCTCCAGCAGCATCAGCGTGATCCAGAGGCAACTCCAAATGGTGCTCAACAAGCTCCACGAATGGAGTACGTCAACGGGCTTTAAATTCTCTTCTACTAAATGTATCGGTTTGCATTTCTGTAGGATATACCATTTGCATAGTAATCCAGTCCTTCACTTGGCAGGAAATCCGCTTCCATTTGCAAAATCTGCCAGGTTCCTGGGGCTTACATTTGACAAGTCTCTCACCTGGCGCGCTCACATCCGTGGACTACAAACCAGATGTGTCTCTCCCCTTAATCTTCTCCGAATGCTGAATGGTACATCATGGGGTGCCGACCGCACTACCCTTTTACGTCTGTATAGATCACTCATCCGCTCAGTTTTGGACTACGGTAGTGAAGTGTATGGCTCAGCAGCTCCCTCCACTCTGCGACCCATCAATAGTATACACCACGCGGGTATCCGTCTAGCAACAGGCGCATACCGCACCAGCCGAATTGAGTGCCTTCTATCCGAGGCTGGCGAGCCTTCCTTAAAACGAAGGCGGGATATTTTATTAGCATCTTACGGAGCTAAAGTATCAGGACTCCCTAATCATCCTTGCCGCCAAATAATTATCCATCCTGAATATGAAACATCATATATTCTTCGAACATCGCTGCCTCAGCCTCCAGGTATTAGATTGCAAAATCTTCTGCAGGACCTTAATGTTGATCTTCCGACACCCATGAAACCCCCAAGTCACTCCATTCCTCCATGGAAACTCCTCCGCCCGAATATTGATTTCAGACTATCCAACCTGCCTAAACAAACGACTAGTCCTCTTGCTTACCAGATACATTTTCAGGAAATGAGGGCAGCCTACCCAGATCATGTATTCTTATATACAGACGGCTCATCGTGCAATGATGCGGTGGCTTGTAGTTTTTATTGTATCAGGGACACAAAATCATATCGGCTACATTCTCAGTGCAGTACCTTCACTGCTGAAATGTATGCAATTCTTGAAGCCCTAAAATACATCGAGTCAACGACCTTACGTCAAGTAGTTCTTTGTTCCGATTCTCTTAGCTCGTTACAAGCTGTCTCCCGTTCTTCCTCAGACTACCTGACGGAATCTATTCAAAACATCATTCATCGCCTTCTGTCTCGCCACTACGATCTAATACTGAGTTGGGTCCCAGGCCATGTGGGAATCATAGGGAACGAGTTGGCTGACCAGGCGGCAAAATCGGCAACGGAGAATACTCATGTTGACATTCCTTTCGTACCATCGTCCGATGTTAAAGCTTCTTTAAAACGACTGATCTTTAGAGCGTGGCAAACAGAGTGGCACAATACCACCTTTAAACTAAGCGTAATAAAGGATACTGTTAATCCCTGGCGCTCCTCATCCCGACCTTCTAGGCGCGAGGAAGTTATTTTAACCCGTCTGCGTATCGGACACTGTCACTTCTCCCACAGTTTCCTCATTCGAGGAGAATCTCCTCCTACCTGTGACTCGTGCAGGGCGGCTCTCTCTGTGGAACACGTCCTCCTGCATTGTTTGAGATTTGATGGCAGCCGACGTGGACATGCTCTGGGCAAATCTCTACGAGAGGTGCTCGGAGATGACGATTCCGCGCTCTCAAAGCTTTTTTGTTTTTTGAGAGAATGCGGAATATACAATTTTATATGACATAGGGACATGTTTTACTGGCCCCAAATTCTGTTTTATTCTACCTGCTTAATTATTTTAAGTATAATTGTAATGTTCTTGTTTAAGGTACACATGGTCTTTTAAATTAGTAGGCAAGTGCACCAATTACACTTTTATTAGAAGTTTAATATATTTGTTTTTAGAAAACTTTGACATGGGCGCCAGTGACCTTAGCAGTTGAAGCGCCCTATAAACCTAATCAATCAATCAATCAACCTAGTACTTTAACAAAAACAAGTCTCCAACTTAAATTTTCATCTGCAAATCATGTGAGAACTTCTGCTTCTATTTCTTCTTCCATTTATAAATTAAAGTCATCAGTGGATGAATGGAATGAGCCGTTATCGTCTGATTCTTCAGAAGAGGTTTCACAGGTTTTTGTGTTTCGTTTTTTTGACAGGATTCCGAGTTGCTTTTTTGCTTGAAGGTTTTTGTTGAAATGTCTTCTTTTTCTTAACTTTATTTTTAAGCAGATTCCATTTTTTCCCCTGGGAATATTTGTCAGAATTCATGATGACCCTTTTTTTCTCCCTCGGTCATCAGTTTTTCATGGAACTGCCTTGGAAAAAGACTGTTGAAAATAATTGATTTTAAAAGGGCAAATAAAGATATTGAAATAATTGTTTGTGCTGTTATTGTATTTTGCTGTAACTCTGTATTAATGAAATCAATTGTTATGAAGAAATTCTATTTAATTTTGGCATAAACGAATACAGTGAACCTCTTGATATAGTGCACCAAAAACTGTTAATCCCCAGAAGTTCACTATAATGGGAGTCGACTGTATTGAAAACTTCAATTTTATGAATTGGTGAGCATTTGTCTTTTAAAATAAATATACAAACAAAAATTAATTCATATCACATTATTTCAGCTTGGGAAACCTCCAGAAATAGATTTTACTCCAAGAAGAAACAAGAGGAAAGGTTCTGTGCATGCTGCAAAGGCTAAGAAGATAGTGAAAGAAAGAGTCCGAAAGGTAAATGCAAGGATCTTATTAAAATGTTTTGTGTTTTTGGTCGTTTTTGATTTGAATGAGCATTTAGTGTCTTAGGTGAGTTTCAATGGTTGACAAGCTAGAGATGCATTTTTTATTTCCTTACCATGTTGCTTGGTTTTATGAATGATTAGAGCTTCAAATGTGTTACCTCATGTAGTAGAAAAAATAGTTACTGATGGCTAGAGGTTCACAGTTAAACACTAAAAGAATGTAATTGTTAAAATGTTGTTGAAAATGCTGTAAAAATTATGTAGTAATTGATAAAACACTAAATGGCGCCAACTACTTACAGACACGCAATGCAATAGTCCATATGTCCACGATGCAGCATATTCTAAAAACATTCACCTTTCTCTTAAGCAGGCACATAAAACAAAATTAATTCTCAAAAATTAAGGCGGTAAGCACTAATTCAATGAGTTTGATTTATTGTCAAGTTTAATACTTGAAAGAACTTTCCCCGAGGCTGGTTGTCTGAGAAGGGAAGCACTGACCTAAAGCCATTAGGGAGAAGCTGCCTGTGGCCTCGAATTCGGCTGGGTAGACTGGGGACTGCCAATTTATTTATTTACTTATTTATTGATTTACAGGCAGCAGTAAAAACTAATAAACACCCAAATCAGGCTAATAACATTTTGCATGGCAGTTATTATATATAAATATAATAATAAATCTCACACATAGTAATTATAATTGGTTACATGAATATTGAGAGATTTATGTAAAAAATTAGAAAACTTTGTTGGCTACTAAAGTAAACATGTAAAGGCTTTCCTCAGGAGATGAAGTTTTTTTTTTTTTTGCTTTTTTAGTAATATAATTAATATGTTTCTCCCATTTCAAGTCATCAGAAATCATTATCTCATGGTCTTTGATACTGTTTTCCAGCTTCATTCTCTGTCCTTTTAGATTGTGTGGTAAATGAGGGTTGTTTTTACCAGGGTGGAATTCAGAGCTTTTTGCCTCGTTCAAAGGAATAAGCCAAGTCTGCAACCGTAGAGAGATATTATCAGGGTCTCGTAAATCTGCATAACTAGAAAGCAGGTTGGCTGATAGTTTGGGAGTCGTCGGCAAATAACGACATCATAGTCGGAAGTGTTTTGTCTTGGAAGTGTTTAGTGTTGGAAGTGTATAGAATGACAGGGTGGCCAGCGTACCTGGAATCTTTGAAAACTGGGGAAAAAACAGGAATTTGATTTGATAACCGGGATTTTTCGTTATTTTCAGATTTAGCCCCAACATTTAGCTCAAATTCACCTACAGCATCGCATTCAGTAAAGTGTTTGATTCTTCTCAGTTCAGGATAATGGCGAGTGAAAATCGAAATATGTATGAGAAGTGTCACATGTATGCTTGAAAACTGCATAGTCTTTGACTCGTGCATCACGCAACTGGAAATACTGCCCTGTGTGTAGGTGCAAAATAGAGTATCCTGCAGATAGAAAAATTCCATTTCAGTCACCAACCACAAGATGAAAATGTTCTGTAGCACAAAAGCTTAAAGCTATCAAGTACTGTTGCATGAGCGTTTGAGGCTTATTGCTATTTGAAGGGTATTCCAGACGTGATTCTGTTCTTCTTAAATGTTCAGGGACACCGACTTCGACATTCTCCATCTGGTTACAAAGTGAGCATCGTCCAGAAGTCATAAAATGATTTTATTTTTGTTTGTTGAGAAATTGCTTGTTCTGGTCTTGTTTATTTTAAAACCAGTACTTAAAAGTTGAGCATAAAATGATTCTCCCTTGTTAACATTTCATGACTCTCGTGCTGGACTCCGTCCAATGCACCCATTACGTACTTTTCTTTCTTTATTAACATTGTAAATATTCTTTTCTTATTTACGTACACCTTAATATCAATTTAATACTCTATGAAAAACATATATGGGTCATTCCATGCAAAATTGGACGAATTTAAAGGAAAATTGACCTCGATGTCTCATATCTTTCTGATTACTTTTTTACAGGTTCATGAAAACAAACATTACAACACATGTTTTTTTAGTTTTGCTCAAATATTTATATTTTCGTTTTGTTTTTCTTCTTCTTCTCCTCCTCCTCTTCTTCTCCTCCTCCTCCTCTTCTCCTCCTCCTCTTCTTCTCCTCCTCCTCCTCTTCTTCTCCTCCTCCTCTTCTTCTCCTCCTCTTCTTCTCCTCCTCTTCTTCTCCTCCTCTTCTTCTCCTCCTCCTCTTCTTCTCCTCCTCTTCTTCTCCTCCTCTTCTTCTCCTCCTCTTCTTCTCCTCTTCTTCTTCTCCTCTTCTTCTCCTCCTCCTCTTCTTCTCCTCTTCTTCTCCTCCTCCTCTTCTTCTCCTCTTCTTCTTCTCCTCCTCTTCTTCTTCTTCTTCTCCTCCTCCTCCTCCTCTTCTTCTCCTCTTCTTCTCCTCTTCTTCTTCTCCTCTTCTTCTCCTCCTCCTCCTCCTCCTCCTCCTCCTCCTCCTCCTCTTCTTCTTCTTCTGTATCTTCATATGCACTGATATGTATAATATTTTATATCTCAAAATCATTTTAAAATCTCTGTTTTGAGTTCCTCTTAAATCAAAGCTTATATCTGTACCTTTCATGAAATTTATCTTATTATTCATAAAATTTATCTTATTATTCATAAAATTTATCTTATTATTCATAAAATTTTATTTTTTAATGTTAATTTTTTGTTTACACATTTTTATTTACAAAATTACAAATTTCACCACGAATTAAAAATTTGAATAAAAATGAAAAGAAAGTTCATACTTTCTTCTAAAGGACTGCGAAGTTTCAAAATGACTTCTGTTAAAATAACTTTTTGAGAATTTTTTAAATCTTACCTCGTTCACAGTGCCACGAGAACCTTATGCGCACATCGTTGTATGTGCCACTATCGAATGAAACACTGGGGAGAACAAGTTTCACAACAGGAAGATAAGTGGAAATGTTCACTGAGCAATGAGTTTTAAAGTTCTTGTTAACCCCTTGTGGTCCTCTGTCCCGCGTGGTGGGACGCAGCGTTTTCCTCAGGCCCTTTAAATCCCCAGGTAGCTGGTTGCACCGGTTCGGCATGCCGCGCCATAAGAAACTGTACTCGACTTCAAATTATTTTTCGTATTATTACAAACCAAACATTTTAATTTATTTGCCTAATTCATAATACGTAATTTTGTAACTTAATGTTTGGTGCAGAGAGCTTCACCTCATTACCAATAACGCCTGTATATTGCATTACATGAATGAAGTTTAAGTTATCATTACTGTAATTTTCTTCACACTCCTCGGAATATCTTGAGAAAATGTTTTCAAATTCTTACTTTCCTAAAGATTGTTAACTCTCAGAATTGTTTACCAGTTCACACAGTTCAAGCTGTGACAATCTCAAACACTTACTTTTCGATGCCATCGTAAATTCAACTGCAACCTCTTAAGCAAACTGATTTTAAACAACATAAAATGGGCAAAGTCTGGCTACAATGAAGGAAAATACTGCCTAATCTCTTCTGAAGATAATTAGTTGTATAGGAAACCATTGCCATTTACCTGAGTTAAATATAGTTCTCACCTCACGGGACAAAGGACCAGAACCAGGAAAAAACAAAGTCCCGTGACGCGGGACACCGGACCGCCAGACGAAGAAGACGGAAAAGTGAAAGGACCGCAAAGGGTTAATATTCCAAAACATAAAATATTAAAAAGATGTAAATCTGATAAAACTTAAGTTTCTCTTTGTATAACTTGGACAAGATCTGCACTATCTTGCAAGGTGTTTACTTGTTTTAATTATTTCTTTATCTTCACAAACAGGAACAAAGAAATGTAATGAATGTGTACCACATTGCCATTTTGCTGCATTTCTACGACTTTTCAAGTGAATTCTTTCATCCTCATGGTCTTCATTCAAGAAGAAAAACACTATGCTTTGTATCTTTTTTTGTGCCCATTCATAGAGCTTCTTGGGAGTCGTAATCGGATCATGATGTACTTGAATTGTTCATCGTGAATCCTCTGCTGATACATCATGCATTCTCCCTTCAAACTTTTCGGGCAACATTTTAAGTAGTTCTGTTCCAGGACATTTCTCACAGTTTTAAAAGTAATAGTCAGCTCTTGGAGGGCCAAAAATAACTTGTTTGGACAGTCCTTCAATGCATTAACATCATCTGTTAATTTTGCTAGGCCTCCTCCACTGTCAAACATTAATTTTACTCAGTACGTTTTCATGGTATGCACAAACACGTACTGTATGTGTACCGTTAGCTCCTGCTGAAATGCAGTATTTTGGTCTTAATTCAGCGAACTTTGAAAAGCTGATCTTTTGATGCGGAGACTTTTCTTTAAAATGTCGGTAGGTTTCTTTCATGATATTCAGTATCAGCCACTTTTCCTTGTGAATCTTTTTCTCATTCTCTTTCACTGAAATACAATTATTTTTTCCACTTGTGATACAGCTAACGTCATCTGAACAATAAAAATCCATAACACATTGGTGTACAGAATCTTTGATAGCTCTTCTGGATTTCACACGTGGAATTGACAATATTCCCTTTGTTGCTAGTTGTTTTGCAACAGTTATCATGTGAGTAGATGCATTGAAATGGTTTTTTAACCCTTATCCTGGCAATCCAGTGTCTGTTGGACACTGTGCGTTATATTACCTGACATATAATGTAAACTAAAATGTTTATGTGATTACGGTTTCGTGACTTTGTCTCTAATCTATTGGAGCGTCTTTGTATGAAGTTTGACAAATTTTGGTCAATAAACAGAAGTTAAAATAATTATTTTGGTTTAAAGTAACGTAATCGGGCAAGCAGTGTTCAAAAGACACTGTGTTCTTTCGATAAGAAGCAATGGTTTCTGATTTACATTTTGATACAAGAGTCGAATAACGTTATTCTTTTGTTTATTAAGTCTGTCGGTTTTCATAAACTGGACACTTTCTATTGATAAGGGACAAATATATTTGTTCGGTAAGAAGGAACCTTTGGTGATTTCTATTTTGTCACAACCGCGAGATCTCTAGGAAGGAGACTCAGCTCCGATTCTGGAGGCATGGTCGAGGTATGTGCGAACAGTATTATGGAACAGGTTTTATGGTCCACCTGTATAGGGAGTAACAATGGGGCTCACACGTTTCAAGTGATTATTTTTCTACGATTTGATGACAAAACCATGCGGTCCACAAGACGTCGGAATGATAAATGTGCCGCTTTGAGGGATGTGTCGGAAAAATTCAAAGAATATTTGAAAGAGCATTACCATCCTGGAACAGACTTTATTGTCAACGAAATGCTAATTCCAATAAAGGACAGATGCCCATTCAAACGGTACTAAATCAGAGTAGTATAATGCACCGTGCTCATTAGGGAGGAAAAAAAAAGATGATGTCACTTGCGTGGCTACACGCGAGATCGCACTCAAACAATGTTGCAGCAAACGTCACCAGGCACTCTGCAACGAGCAGAGTGATGTAACCCATCTTTGCAAGAATTGTAAATAATGAACTACTTTAATCAAAATATCTGAATTTATAGAGAAGAAAAATTTTAACTTGTTCAATGTGCGTTATACTCTCAGTATACGAAAAACCTTACACTCCATCATCATTTCTTGTAAGTTTTGGGATGATGAAAGAATTATTTTCATTAAATATTAATTTTCGGTAATTTTACTGGAATTCTAAAACAATTAAAACAGTAGGTGTGGAAAAGTTGAAGAAGAGAAACGTGGAAAACATTGATTGCATAACAGTGTCTGATGGACACTGCTTGCCCGGATATGTTACAAAAGTACCTTGCCCAGAGAAGGGTTAATTTTAGGAAAAGACCAATCTTTGAAAATCATTAAAATTTTAATTTTTATATTCTTATTTTCATCAGTAGTTTCGTATCTTTTTTCGATTTTTTTGTGATGTATTCTTCATTTTCTTGTTTTTCTTCTACCTCTTCTATATCAAATATTCCTTTCTCTGAGGTTTGTCTTATTTTTTCCACTGTTTGACAAGGATATGCTTTTTGACTCGGTTTCTTTTTCCCAATAGGGGATTCGCCTAACATAAACATTATTAAACTTTCTTTCAGATATGATAATTTTACACTCTTGGCTGGCGAAGCTTCTGCTTCACTAGGAGATAGATCATCATCTCTCATTTCAATGTTCAATTACAAATTATTGTCTTCTTCTGAATTTCTATTCTGTTGACTTGTACCAGGTTTACTTGAAAATGTGTCAATGGTACCTGTAGAATTTTAACTTTCATTTACAAACCATTTTGAAGTTTTCCATCTGCGTCTGTTACAAATTTTCAAGTGCTGTGTAATTTGTACATATTGTATGCCCAACTTCTGAAGGAGACTTCGGGTTACATGTCTTCAATCCTTACATTTTGTTCTACCGTAATTTTCTAGATTCAAAGGATCGAAACGTGAATTAAAGCATATCTTCTTTGTACCTGCAATCTTCAATTATTTTTTGTCACTTTCCTACACAAGAAAAAACCGCACTGGCACTCACACATGCATCACAAACGAGGATATTACTTGCACTGTGTCACACGCTCTTGGATGTAAACTGATCCCAGTATTGCTTGGTCGACTTCCTGCCATTGCCTTGGGTGGACAACGACTACTTACATCGATGAAACTGCGTGAGCAGTGTTGCGCAGGGCTGCAAGTCCAGTGGAGGAAGACACAGGGAGCATTGACAAAGCGGTATGGCACCAGTGTGTCGTTTGAGAAAATACTCTGTGGTCCTTTGAATATTATTTTTTTACGCAAGTTCTAAAACAGAAGCCATTTTGAAAATTTACAGAGATGGAGATGAAAGTCTTAAAGAATTTATTTCCGTCGAGTTGAAAACAAAAAGTCATGGGAATCATCTTAAAAAACTTGTTTTAAAAATTATAAACAATTTAAAAATCACAATTTAAAAATATGCAATTATTTATAAATGCTTGTTGAAAGATTGCTTCTTTAGCTTTAATTTGAGATCAACTTCAAGTTTTTACTAGCAATACATTTGGAGTTATTAAACATCTCGATATTGGAGAAAAATTAATATATTTCAATAATTGTAACTTCAAAAAATATTTATTCTCGGCTAAACAAAAAGTGTCTCTTACTTTTCATTATACATAGTTAAAAATAGTTATTTATGCATCAAGGGCGGTAAGTAGATGTTTTTGCCCCAAGGGCGACTTCCAAACCCAAGGGCCTCTGGCCCGAGGGGTTGGAAGTCGCCTGTGGGGCAAAAACATCTAGTAACACCTGTGGTGCATATAAAACTTTATGGTTTACTAGTTCGTTGCTGAATAAAACGAGAATTCGAAACATTTTATAATATTTCTTGCGTCTAAAGTGAAAAGACTCATTGTAACAGTCATTTGTCAATATGACGTCAGATAAACAAAACTGAGTGTATATCTAATTTCTATTGCATAATTGTTATTGGACTGATTTGTTCGTACAAAATGAAAGAATATTGTGAAGTTCCTGCGGAAGTTCTTGCAAAAGCTAACAAAACTGTGAACAGTGGTTTCCATTAAAATCTTGAGAAATATATGAACTCTTCATGGTGTATTTGAAAATTACCAGCATGAATAACAGTGTAAATTGCGCTGATGAAACTGGTACTTTTAGGTTATTAGCGTCTGTTGTCAAATGTTATTTAGAATATGTCAAAACACCAAAAAACAACATTTCGAGGATGTTAGCCGATGTGCCTTATGTATCTTATTACTATTACAAGTACCGCTACTGAAGAAGAATATAATTATGTCACTAAAAAAGGTGATACGTAATAGTGAAATGCGAGTGAATGATGGGAATTATAAATTTATGAAAACATTCCAAAATTTCAATTTTCATATCAAATTAGCAAAATAAGGTTTATAACAATTTATTTTATTTATTTGAGCATTATGCCATTTATTTATTGTATTTGCTTGCATCCTAACTTTTAAAAAATCGAATTCATAACTAAGTTCTATGTGTTGTGTTGGTATTAGAGCGGGCCGTAAAGTATTCAAAAGGCTCTAGGCATAAAGAACCAGAAAGGCCCACAAGGGTATTAAGTATACCATTACATGTTTTGTTTCAGGTCTGTAAACACACAGCAATGAACTAGTAAACCATAAAAAATATTAGAGAATTTAGAACACTTCAGATTCTTTCTGTCCGTTTTTACGTGGAATGACCCATACGTAATTGTAAACGATGTTTGACCTTTCATACTTGCGCTTGTTTTCAGGATCCCTTGTTTCGCTAATGTGAGAGTAATGGGGGTTAATGACTTTGATGACCGGACTCTAATATCAAACCTGTAGCGCGGTTTTCAATGCAAAATAGTTTCTATTGTATGGGAGCAAACATTCTGGTTATTAGATTTTCTTAGCAATGTTCGTTGCTATCACTTATTCATAATTCACTTATTTATAATAAATAGTAAAGAAGAGAGGGTAAGTATTCCAGGATTTAAGGAAGCATGCAGGTATATCATATGTGCACCACTTTAATAGCAAAATAATAAAATAAGAAAATCAACGAAATGCAGTGTATGTGTTTGATGCACTCTAACCTCGCAACAAGAGTTTGACAAATCTTCGAAGTCGTTGATAGCAGGGTGTACTGGTCGGTGAAAATTTAAGGAATATTTTGATAATTGTTAAGCGAATGACCTTGGTGAATCATAAATATAACGTTAAAACTGTTTTGTGAGCATAAAAAATCAATTAAGATTTTTTTCTGGTTTATTGCTGTCTTATTTTGCTAAGTTAATGCTTATAATTAACAAATGGAGAAACTGCTTAATCGGTCATTGTCTTCATATTTATTGTATTCATTAAATATCACTGCTAGAGCCTGTAACCGGATTCATTAAATCATTGGATCATCCTATTTTAATATTATGCAAGACTAGTTGGAAAGTTCGAAAACATTTAAACATTTTAAAAATCAAACGTTATTAAAACAGATGAAATGATTAAATGTTATCTCTCCATTCAAATTTGGTCCAGGATAAAAAACAAAATCTCTGTTTTGAAAAAAATCTGGAAATCTCTGAACAGAATTTAAATCCATGAGAAAACTATTATGATCCTAAATACTAATACTGAATAAATTTTTTAAATTGTATTGCAAAATTGATTATTTAATCTTCAAAAATCCAAAAATTAAAGTATCTTGGATGTTTCAAGCAAACATCAAGATTTATTCATTCCGAAAACTCAGAAAATAAAAAATGAACAGTGTTATTAAGAATACTTTTCATGTTTATCTTGTAAACTACAGTTATCCTATAAATTTGTGAGAACGTACTTGCGGTTGAAAACTGTTATGTACAGTAGAACTGACATTTTCCGAAATCATTGTAAAGAATACGGTACTCAAACCCATGTTGGCAAAAGCTCCAAAATTGACTTTCCGGGTGAAAAACACTTTCTTAAGCATTTCAGTACTCTGGATATTAATTAGTAACGTATGCTTTCTAGAAAAACAATACAAAAAAATCCAAGTTTTCTTTATAGCTCGTTTTTATACAAAATTCTGCACTATAATAGTAAAATTCTACATTCCATTGTGAAAGAAAAGTGCTTGAGTAATATAGTACAGTTAAATAATAAACAGGAAAAAATGTGTTGTAATGTGCAAAACAGAACCTGGAAAATGTATATACTCATGCTTGGCAAACGAGGAAAAAGCCTTGAATTTCAAAACGTCAGATCACTGGTCCCCCTGTATGAGGTAGATCGCTAGTGTATAGAATATACAGGTCCGAGGACAGATCCCTGCGGGACTCCACTAGTCAAAGGATAGTTGCCGAATGTCTCATCCTCTACTTTAACTCTGAACGTACGGCCAGTAAGGTATGAAGATGGCCAGTTGTGATGTCTCCCATGAACTCAAAGGTGGAAGAGCTTCCGGAGAAGATGCCTATGAGGGGTCTCTATCGAAGGCCTTCGAGAAATCCAGATAGATAACATCTGGTGGATTACCGGCATCCAAATCATTATGGATGGATGTTCAAAAGAAGGTTTGTCACTGTTGATCGATTAGGGACGAACCCATGTTGTTCTGGTGGAATAGAACCTGTTTTAAGAGTGAATTACAAAAGCTTCTCCACAATGAGGTGTTCCAACACTTTACACGTGGCACTAGTCAAACTAACGGGTTGGTAGTTTCCTGGGTTGTACTTATCACCCCTCTTGTGGATAAGAGTTGTCACAGCCTACTTCCAGTCAGAGGCGTGATTCTTGTATCAAGTGAAGAGCGAAATAGTGGATATTAGTCTGCTGAAAGTACTTTCCCACTGTTGTTCAGAAAGATAGGAGGTATACGATTTTCCCTAATGTACTTTAGTGTAGCTGCAGGATCACTTGTGTTATGTTCCATCAGAGACTTCCCCAGATTCAATAGTTCATGTTGCTGGGTGGGAGTCGGATCACCCTTCATCGAAACATTTTTGGGAAGTAATGCTGTTTCAGAGAGAATGGCTTGTGCAAAATCAGTGGATTTAAGAATTGCCTTCAGCAGGCATGGTTTGTCTTGCTGAGGTTTCCCCAGTCGAATCAACTGAACGGTGGCCGGACGAATATGCAGAAACGGAGCCATGTCAATATTAAATTGCTGAATAGTGTTAGTAAATGCCGTACGATCATGTTCCTTTCTGGCATGGGCTAGGTGTGCCAGAATGATTGAATATTGTGTAGTTAAGAATACCAAAGTATTAAAATGTCTGATGTTATAAATGCTGTGTCTCTCAGAAACTTTACATGATGGGGGAAATGGGTTCATGTTTGAATTCAGGAGAATAAATACTATCAGAATCACATATTTTTCTTCCTGAGGGGGAAAACACTGTTACTTTTTGTTCCCTAGTGCTATTTGCAAAAGTATTCAAATTTTTCACACAAGAATTCACTTATTTGCTTTTTGTGTACATATATGTACCATATTAATCTCCATTATTTCAGAATATAATTTGTTCTTTATTATGTTACTTACATTTAACACATTTAACTAATTTTTTTCTCAGGAGTACACTGAGGCAGTGAAAGCCATATCTTCAGAAAAGGAGGATAACAATCAACCACAACAAGAAAAACCATATTCAGTTCTGGACAGATTTTTACCCAAAAAGAAGAAGAAGAAATAATTGTTTTTGGAGAAATGAGAAATGGTGTGCAGGTGCTTGTGCTGTGGTTGTATGTCAGAGTGTGTATAAATGTAATGTTTAATTGTATGATTAAAATTACTAGGAAAAAAATAATTATCAAATATTCATTGTTGTGAAAATCAGTTTCTCATATACTTTCCCTTTTTTTTTAATTTCCCGTATACATACGTATATACGGAGTAACATGTAGGAAAAGTTATGTAATGCTGTGCAAAAAAACTGCATATTTTAGGCAGAAAAAAAATTCATTGTCGGTCCCTGATAACAAAAAAGTTGATCAATCCGGTTGCTAACGTAAGAGAATAAAAATCCCCTAACACCTGGTGTAGCCTGAATCCCTGTTTTGTGGGTCCTTGATACCGTGAAAACCAATTAAAAGCAAAACGTTCGTCCGTCTGCGAACATCACTAGCACCTAAACCAAATGTAGGATTTTCTTCAAATTGCAGAAATCCCTGTCCATCTTGCTTGAGAGCTTTGAGATTTTGAAAAAGATACTATAAAATTTGGGGGTACTTTATATGAAGCCCCGTGGACATTTTCAAAATTTTCTCAAAAACAACTCCAAATGTGTTTCTAAAATTTCTTGTAAGAATAAAGTAAAATACACTTAAGGTAACATAAGTCCTAATTTCACTGCTATCTCTGAATTTTTGAAAATTTCAAAAGTTTGAGTTTTATTCAGTCTTTTCCTACAACTAAAAAATTGAATATAGAATATAGATTTTTCCTTCACATAAAATTTGTTCTCCATAGTTCTTTCGTTGTCATCCTGTATATTTTTTCAAACTTTAAATAGTTTTCGCACAATATTGTGGGCAATATGTGCAATTGTAAAAAATTACGAAACAAGATATTTTCAAAAACTGCTCCAAATTTTTTTCTTTTAACTTATGGTAAAGATAGTGCCTAATGTCCTGTATGAGATGACTTAAATGCCATACTGCTCTAATTCTTTTGTTTTTTCAAAAATTACAAAAATGTAATTTTTTTACTTGTCTCCATTGTTAATATTTACGTGAGTGGCGATTTGTTCACATTACTATATATTTAATTTATATTTATAATTAATATAATATATTTAAATAGTGTCAAGTAAAGTTTGTCAAAAACTCAACTGTTTTTTGTGAAAACAAACTCAAAATTCTGCATTTTCAGAAACACTTAAATGCCATTTTCTCAAAAATGGCTCAAAATTTTTTCCTTAAACTTTTCAAACAGATAGTGCAAATTGCACTCTTTAAGGTGGTTAGAGTGAGATATTCCCTAGTAGGCAGAGAGTCCAGGTCACGTTCAAAAATATTTATTTGTGAGATAAGTGGGTATTATGAGACCTTACATAAACAAAATAGGATCTCTTATGCTGAGTTTTATTTAATTATAAGAATTAATTTTGTCTCACAGATGGAAAATAAAAATATTTTAATACCATATAAAGACCTACCACAGACTAGTTTCTTAACTAGTATCAACCGATTGTATGGCCAAGGAATGAATAATTGAAGCGTAACATTGAACGTAAAAAAGCACTATTACACAATTAGTATGAGCAAAATCATAAAAAGAAACATTATAGGCATATATCTAGCATATTTTTGTAGTGATCACTAACAATGGCAAAAATTTTCCACGTTTGAGTAGGGCGAAAAGTCTTTGGTAAATTGGCCATCGCCGTAATGTTTTTGAGATTGGCATGTTGGCTCAAGGCTGATACTGCTTCAAAGTTTTGTTGTTTTTAATCACTTTGAATACTGTTCGTTGCCTGGTCTGTACATGGTAAATATCATTATCTGAGCATATTGGCGGAAGATTTGTTTCCAAAGCAGAATTTGAAAGAAGACAAAAACAATTCCCCCAATATCATGAGAAGTGACATAATAAAAAGTTTTTAAATATTTTTTCAATGTTTGTTTCTCTCTAATTTTTATTTCTGAATTACTTGTGCCAATGCTAGGATTAACCTTAGATTATTCGATTGCTTAACGACGAGATCAGCGGTTTGCTTCTCTCCAACATTGTATTAAGCTTTATATTGTAATTTGACTGAAATCCTAATCATTGACTCCTAATACTCCTTTTATTTTTATTTTTTTATTATTTTTTTAAAATTTATTTATTTAATTTTTTTTCCCCACCCTATTTTATTTTTGGGTGGGTTATTAAACAGCATGATCAAATTTTATGTTCAATAATTTTGATTGAAATTTTAGAGCTGTGTTTGCAATTGCAAAACGCCACATTATTTCCAGTGGTGAGATTAGGTAATTCATAGAAGTTACCCGTCGAGGTGGGTTGGTCCACGTCCTGAGGGATGCAGAGAAGGCTCTCAAGTGTTCCTTTCTCCATGTTGTTCATCTTCTTGCTTCTCATTTCATGTCATGTACGTTCTTTTCACTCCTTTTTCTTCCTCACTGGCCTTCTCTGTATGCTGAACGCCCACCCATGTGTTTGCCGTGCATGGCGACCCGTGTCGGAGGGAATATGTGTTCTGGCAGTTGAGAGACCTGTTTGTTTCCCAACTAGTCCTGGTGCTACGTTTTTTTGGCTTGCACTAAGGGGTACGTCTACGTATTTTTGGGGAACATTCCTTGTAGGTGTCAATACACTCGCTTTGGCCTCGGACTCTTCTAGACGGGCGGTCGGGAGCTAAACCACTCCCGATCAATCGGCTCGGACTAGGTCTTGCACTGAACTCCAGGGTGAGCGGGGGGATCCACGGCGGTGCAGCGCTGTGACATTCCCCTACTATATCTCCGTGTCAGCCCTGGCACCCCAGTGGGGTGCCCCCTTCTTGGGCTCCATGGTGGGTGGGGAGCACGGAGACGAATCTGCTTCAATCGTATGGAGCCCAAAACAAACCCCTTGCCCTCTTCCGCAAGGAAGAGGCGATGTGAGACGGTAGACGAATAGCTTCTTCCTTCGGGAGGAGAACAAACCAAAGAAACCTCGGTTTCTTGTAATGTCGTGTGTCGAAGTTGAAAAATCCTTCAAAAGTGTTAGTGCGGTCCGCCTCGCGCGAGCCATTGAAGACTCTTTTGGAAAGCTGCAAGCGGTCGTGCGACAGAGGAATGGTACCATTCTTTTCGAAGCGCGCACCGACGAGCAGATTGACAAGATCCAAAAAACCAAGCAGATTGCCGGCCTCCAAGTGGAAGTGACCACTCATCCTACCCTTAACTTATGTAAGGGAGTGGTCAATCACAAAGACTTTGCGCTTGAAAGTGAGGACGAACTTCTCTCCTTTTTTAAGAGCCATGGCGTTACAGAGGTATATAGGATCAGGAGGAAGGAGAATGGGAAAGAGATCCCCACTCCCACCTTGATCCTGACCTTTAATCTCCCTTCTCTCCCAGAAAAAATTAGCTGTGGATATTATAACCTTCGCGTGCGGCAGTATATGCCGAACCCTCTGCGCTGCTTCAAGTGTCAGAGGTTCGGTCATACACAACAGAGGTGCATGGCCGTAAGCCCTGCTTGCGCAAAGTGCGGTAATTCCGCGCATGATCCCAACCCTTGTTCATCACCAGCCCGCTGTGTAAATTGTGAAGGAGACCATGCGGCCAACTCTAACAAGTGCCCCACATATCTGAGAGAGAGAGGAAGATTCAAAGGATTAGGGTGATGGAGAAGGTATCTTTTCCGGAAGCGAAACGCCGATACCTTGTGAAGAACCCTGTGGATCTCAGGCGTTCTTTTTCTAGCACTCTGGCGAACACGGTCAAAGCGACGAGCATTCAGTCTTCCCCTGCTACTCCCCCAGTAGCGAACTTTTGTTGCCAGGTATCCCCAGTGGACTTCCCTGAGGAGACATCGCCTCTGCAAGGTGGGAAAATAATAATCCCCACAAAATACAAAACACCATCCAAGAAGGCAACAAAGACGAAGACAGAACAAGAATCCACTTCTCAGCCGCGCAGGAAGGCTGATGTCACACGGCCTGCTGGCCTGGACAAGAAAAATGATAGATCCTCCAAACTCCGACCACCTACCCCGACTCCTGACGCTCGCTCTGAGCGATCTCTCAGCCTGTCGAGCAGTGGTCAGGATGAGTCTGCCTCGGAGGAAACTTCAGCCAGGGTGGACACTCGCTCCTTCGGGCGGCAGAGGCGAAATAAGGAAAAGAAGAAATCCTCTTAACTTCTTAAACAACGGCTCTCCTATCCTGGAATCTGAACGGATTTTCTCTCCGACGGGACGAATTAAAACTTATTGTCCCGTTATACACCATCAATTTTCTGCTTACAGGAAACGCATCTTTCTCCACCACGGTCCATACACTTTCGCGGTTTCACTCATAGGGTTGATGTCGATGACGGCCTCCGCGCTCACGGCGGAGTTACTACTTTGGTCCAGGATTCGCTGCATTCTGCAGAAATCCCTGTTCACACCGACCTTCAAACAGTTTGTGTGCGGGTGTATCTGCCGTCCCTCTCAATCACCGTATGTAATATCTATATTCCCCCAAGACAAACGGTGTCGGTTGATGACCTAAGTCTAATAAACCGATTGCACACACCTTTCTTGGTTGTGGGTGATGTAAACGCCCACAGCCCTCTTTGGGGTTCCTCTCGTACGTGTCAAAGAGGTGCTATTTTGGAATCTCATCGACACCATGAATTTCGCTATTCTCAACACTGGGGAACCAACTCATTTTGCCTTAGCTACGAATTCTAGCACGGCTATTGATGTAGCTCTTTGCAGCTCTTCACTTGCTACTGCTATGCGGTGGACCATATTAGATCTTTATGGAAGCGACCATTACCCCACGATTGTCCACATTGATCATCTTCGACGTAGTTGTGCACGGCCCCTCTCAATGGATCGTGCGACGAGCTGACTGGTCGACATTCCAAAATGTTAACCTGTCAGACGGTCCCTTCGGAAATGTGGATGAAATGACAGAACATTTTAATAGCGCTGTACTCGCTGCTGCTTCCATCGCAATTCCGAAGGCAAGTGGTAAACCGCGACACCCTTTCGTTCCGTGGTGGAATGAGAACTGCTCGAGAGCGGTCAGTGCTCGAAAAAAGGCACTGGCACGTCTCAGACACTATCCAACAGTGGATAACTTAATCGAGTATAAAAGATGCAGGGCGAAGGCTAGAAGAACTATCTTAGAGAGCAAAAATGCATCGTGGAGAGATTACGTTTCGTCTCTCAATTGTCACACGCCACCACGCCTGGTATGGAGAAAAATTCGACAGATCAAAAGACACTCTTTACCAAATACGGTGCCAGGTCTCCTGAAAAACGGAGAAATGATCACATCTCCAGATATGATTGTAGAGGAACTCGCCGCGCACTATGAAGCCATGTCAAGTTCGGCGAACTACGCTCCTGACTTTCTTTTGATCAAAGAAAGGATGGAGAGCCGTCCGTTGGATTTCTTCTGCAGAGCGTCTGAAGATTACAATACACCTTTCTCCATATCGGAATTGCGCTCTGCTCTTGCATTGGCCAGAAGAACTGCCCCAGGTCCTGATGAAATACACAACCTAATGTTACAACATCTTCCTGATGTGGCGATGCAATTTCTCCTCCGCCTTTATAATCGCATCTGGGAAGAGCACACCATCCCTGCTGTATGGCGAGAAGCCATAGTTATCCCAGCTCTGAAGGAGGGAAAGGATCGGTCGCTGTCATCGAGCTACCGACCTCTCGCTCTCACCAGCTGCGTTTGCAAAGTGCTGGAACGGATGGTAAACCAGCGCTTGGTCTGGACCTTGGAGTGCAGAAACCTACTCGCACCAATTCAGTGCGGTTTCAGGAAACACCGGTCAACCCTTGACCATCTCGTCGCTTTGGCAACGGAAATTTCAACCTCGTTCGTTCTGAGACAACACCTTGTGGCCGTACTATTCGATATAGAAAACACCACTTGGAGGTATGGCATTCTGCGAACCTTGCACTCGTGGGGATTCAGGGGGAAACTCCCCTTATTCCTCCAAAATTTCTTATCGGACAGATCTTTCAGAGTTCGCATTGGTGACAAACTAACAGTCACCCCCTTGAAAACGGCATCCCCCAAGGCTCGGTGCTAAGTGTCACTCTGTTTGCCATAGCCATAAATAGTATAGCGTCGGTCGTGAGGGAACCTGTGAAGGCATCGCTGTTTGTAGATGATTTTGCCATTTTTTGTTCATACAGCAGCATAAGTGTGATCCAGAGGCAACTCCAACTGGTGCTCAACAAGCTGCACGAATGGAGCATGTCGACAGGTTTCAAGTCCTCACCTACTAAATGCACTGGAGTGCACTTCTGCAGAATATACCATTTGCATAGCGATCCAATCCTGTACTTGGGAGGAAATCAGCTTCCATTCACTGACTCTGCCAGGTTTCTGGGGCTGACTTTTGACAAGTCCCTCACGTGGCGCTCTCATATCCGCACATTGCAAACCAGATGCGTCTCCCCCCTCAATCTTCTTCGAATGCTTAGTGGCACTTCATGGGGAGCTGACCGCATTACCCTACTGCGGTTATACAGAGCACTCATTCGCTCAGCATTGGATTACGGTAGTGAAGTGTATGGTTCTGCAGCTCCTTCCACCCTTAGACCCATCAACAGCATACACCACGCAGGTATTCGCCTCTCAACAGGCGCGTATCGCACCAGCCGAATCGAGTGCATTCTAGCTGACGCTGGGGAGCCATCCTTAAAAATAAGGCGAGATATTCTATTAGCGTCTTATGGTGCTAAAGTGTCAGGACTCTTTAATCATCCTTGTCGCCGAATAATCACTCGCCCAAAATATGAATCTTCTTATATTCTTCGAACATCGCTACCCCAGCCCCCAGGCATTCGATTGCGAAATCTTTTGCGGGGACTTAATGTACGATCTTCCCACTCCTGTGAAACCCCCAAATGACCTGATTCCCCCTTGGAAATTCCTTCTCCCCAATATTGACCTCAGACTCTCCAATCTTTCCAAACAAAATACTAGTCCTCTGGTTTACCAGAAGCAGTTTCAGGGTATGAGGGAAACTTATCCGGATCATCTATTCTTGTACACGGACGGGTCATTGCACAATAACGCAGTGGCGTGTAGTTTTCATTGCATCTGGGCCACCAAATCATATCGTCTTCATTCACTGTGCAGTACATTCACTGCTGAAATGTATGCAATACTCAAAGCCCTAAAGTACATCGAGTCAACGACGTTGCAGCGAGTAGTTCTCTGTTCTGATTCTCTCAGTTCTCTTCAGGCTGTCTCCGTGCCTTCGTCAGACTACCTGACAAAATCAGTTCAAAACCTGATTCATAGTCTCATGTCCCGCAACTATGACCTGGTTCTTAGTTGGGTTCCAGGCCATGTGGGAATCACAGGGAATGAGCTGGCCGACCTGGCGGCGAAATCAGCTACTCGTAATACTCGTATCGTCGTTCCTGCTGTGCCATTGTCCGATGTTAAGGCTTACTTGAAACGACCTTTGTTTAGAGCGTGGCAAACAGAGTGGCACAATACCAATTTTAAACTAAGTGGGATAAAGAATTCTGTAATTCCCTGGCGTTCCTCATCTCGCTCCTCTAGGCGTGAGGAAGTCATTTTAACCCGTCTTCGAATTGGACACTGCCATTTTTCCCACGGTTTCCTCCTTCGAGGAGAAACTCCTCCCGTATGTGACCCATGCGGGACGGTTCTGTCTGTGGAACACGTCCTCCTGAACTGCAGGAAATATTTTGGCAACCGACGAAGACATGGCCTGGGCAACTCGCTAAGGGAGGTGCTCGGGGATGACGATTCCGCGCTCTCAAAACTTTTTTGCTTCTTGAGGGAAAGCGGAATATATAATCTGATTTGAGAGAATAGAATAGTGTTTTACTTTTTTGTTTTATTTTTGGCCCCTTTACAGCCAACTTTTAGTTCTACTATGAATTTTACGCGTTTGTTATATATTCTTTCTGTCCTACTACTTGAATACTCGATGTAGAATTCAAGTCTCTCTTTATGTATATGATTTTAATTAGGGGGTAGGCTCCATCCGTAACACATACTGAACCTATTCCCTTTTTTAAAATACTTCGACAAGGGCGCCAATGACCTTGGCAGTTGAAGCGCCCTCTAAACCTTAATTAATCAATCAATCAATCATAGAAGTTATTTGCTGGTTGCTATGTTTTCGGCATAATTCTATATATAATGTTATGATATTGATTTAGATGCAGATTATTGTGTAAAGTACAAATCAAACTAAAGCTGATAAAAGAAAATTACTGCATCATATAATTCTAAGAGCTGTATTATTTAAACAATCAATAATAAAATTATAACATTGTTGGAGATAAAAATCTTCAAAAGATATTTCCAAGTGGCATGGTCTTTTGTAATCATTTTTCTTGATGTTGCACTCAGAATGTAAAGAAGTTTAAATGTTTTGGAAAAAAGGCACGAGACTCATGAGGCTGTTCAGGAAATGGAGACAATTACATAAAATAAAGTGTTGTAGGTAAAAGGGTTTCTATTAAAAAACTAATACATACTACCAAAGCCTGAATGTATCATTCCTCTTACAATTTCAATTACATTTGCCCATGGATGGATTTAAATACTGTATACTTCGGTTTTTCTTTAATGCGCGCGAGGGAGTGTCAATAAAATGGAATATCTAATGGTATTTCACGTTGTTCTAGGATGTGCCGCTAAGAGTCGCATGATCGCGACTATCAAGCAGTGCTGGCGATCATGCGACCCTTGGGGGCACAATGGATAACGATGCGAAATACCGTGAGAAATTCCATTTTATTAATACACCCCCGTGCGCCAAGGAAGAAAAACCGAAAATAGGCCTTCAAGTTCCAACTATATCGAGCACTTCTTCAGAAAAATCTTTGATTAATTAACTAAAAAGCATTAATTATGACCGATTATTGATAATGGCTTAAATTTTGAAGAATCATGTTAAACACATAAACAATAAAATAGCAAAGTCAATTTATTATACAAACTAAAAAAAATTATTTCAAAGAAAGGAAAGAAGTTGTTATTTAAATTAATTTTGGTACCGTATATTAAGTACTGTTCTACAGTTCTTACATACTCTTTGGTTCTTACAATGGAAAATAAAAAGGAAATAGCAACTTTAATAGAGGAATGAAAGCAATATTGAATAAAGGGCATAGTGAAAATATCAGTTCAATGTTAAGAGAGTTGGGCTATTTGTTGGTGGAAAGGGAGATTAAAAGTTATGTTAACATTTATATAGAAAATAAATGAGAAATATAATAATTTATATAGAAAATAAGTGAGAATAAATTGCTCCTGGAATATTTGGTAAGTAAAAACTCAGCTGTACATCATTATTTAATGAGGCAAGCAAATAAATTCTACCAAGAAAATGTAAGTAACAATTTGCCATGAAAATCAGTATTTAATAATGGCATTGTTTTACAAAACAAAATACCAGAGGAAATAAAAAACTGGGCCCAGTTAGAGCAGAGAAAGTGTGTTTATGGCTAGTTACATACCAATCGCAAAGGGAATAATTATTGTACTATACAATAGGTGCTGAAAAATTGTGTGTTAAAATTGTATTTGTATTGTATATGTCATTAGTCTTGGGCTATTTATCAATAAATAAATAAATAAATCCTTGTACAAATACAGATGTAAATTAACAAATTGCTTACAAAGTAGAAATTGCTTTTTAAATTTCTCATTTACAAATACAAGTTAAATTTCTTATTGTTCCATTCAATTTATTTTTAAAATCAAACATTGTATTTCAGCAAACTATTTGATTAATGATTACACTGGTCAACACTCATTTTCTGCCAAACAATTTAAAACCAATTTAGGGTATGTTCAATGCACAGATTGCAAATATGGCATTGGTTTTGGTAGATTGGCTCTAGTTTTTGAAATAATGAAAATCGCATAGAAAAATATTATTTTATTGAGTAAAGCGTATACGTAAATTGCATAAAACTTGAACTAAATGTAACTAGATATGTCTATTTATACAAAATTAAACTCTTGAAATATTTAATATTAATATAGTCAATATATTTGTATTTACAGCCTGCAAAGAATCACAAAACATTGTATGATATCCTTTTATGCGGCAAATCAGGGCAATCACCAGTGGCGTAGCGTGTCTCGTGTGTCTGGGGATGCTCAACAATAATGCGAACTGCAGACATCATTATTCTTCATGTTCTCTAGAATCTAGGTTATTGAAACAAATGTTACACTACTTCAACAGATTTATGTCAGGAGACTTCTTGAAAGCAAATTATGAAATAGCTCCGCTTTAGTTCTCACTCGCGGTTGACAATGAGATCACTTGTGAATTGATATATTTCGAACCAATATAAAATTTAATATAATTAAGTCAGAATTCAACTTCTTGGATATTAATTGAGAATTTGTAGGCAAGCACTATATCTACTGTTTGTGCTCGTGACCAAGCACGGAATCACGAGTGAGAAAGAAAAATATTTCTCTGACAACCTCAAGTGTGCTGCGCTCTCGTGCACAAACGAGCAACTTGCTCTCATAAGTCTTTCTCACACGGTGCTTTCTCACCAGCCGTTGCTGCTCGTATCCGTATGCTATAATCGTTTATGCATATCGTTTAGCATTTCGGGACTCGAGAATCCTGGGGCATAGACTAAGGATGTATAGACAGCTCACTGCCAGCAGCACTGAGGTTACGCTTTTAAGGTGACTCATTCAGAGATGGCACCACCGTCGCATCTTAGTTCCGTAAAATGTGGTAACCGAGTAGAGTGCGCACAGGTCGCGACTCTGCCCCCACTACCATTTCACCCCTCCACCATTCACTGGCGGTATTTTCAAATTATTGAAACTATTACTGCCACAAGATCTTTCTACGGCATTTATATTTAGGGAGCACATGGTGGGCTGTTGCCCTAAGCGTGAGCACGCGGAACCTTCCGCTACACTCTACCAATTAACTGCATCCCAACAATGACGTGATCCTGTGACCATAATTATTATAATCATGCGAGCACTTCTCTTATCCATTCATTGCAACGCTTTTTAAAAACAATAGTATTTATCATATAGTGGTGAAGTGTCCTGCGTTGCTCAAGCATTTATTAATCAGGGACTGAATATAAATTATCGTAATCTATGTTAAATTAATTTATTAAATAGGGACTGAATATAAATTATCGTAATCTATATTAAATTAACATAATTTCCGTTTTACTTCTCACCAACAGGGACATCAATAATTGAAAAATATATTAACCCTTCGTTGCACGATTTTTTCTTTAAAGGTCAAACTTTTTTGGGGAATAATTTGGATTGTGGAGATATTGGGAAAAATAGATAAAAAATTCTAATTTACATGTGTCGTAAAATTGAATTTTTTTTATATATATATGCAAAGATGCGCTTTAAGTTATACATTTTGCCTTTGCATGCAGCAATATTGTGGAATAGTGAATATGACACGTATAACAAAATGCTTGAAGAAAAGTTTATAATAATAACCCATAGTAATTTTATTCGTTATCATATTATATTTTATCTATTCAATCATTTATTATATATATAATATAATTATATGTATATAATTATATATAATTATATGTATGTATATATACATACATACAATTTATTTGATTTTTACTATTTTTCATGATTACAAGTTTTACATCATGAAAATTAGTAAAAATCAAATAAATTCGAACACAATACGTAATCTCCAAAAACACTCCTGATGTCGCGGCACGATATAGGATACAACTTCTCGAGCTTTATACTTGGCACAAAAGCTTTGTACTCCTTATAACATTTACTTATCATCTGGCAAAAACGTACATTGTTGGCAACAAGGAAGCGGCCAGGTTTCCAGATTTCAGTGGAAGAGATAAGACAAGAATAGAATGATCTCACGAAAGATATCTTCTCGAAAGGTTGGCCAAGAGCAACAATCTCATTGAGTGTTCTCCGTACAACACCGCGACCACTGGAGGCTCAATGCAAATTTACGTGCACCTTTGCAGATATGCAAAGTCCAAAAATCCCTCTTTAAAATTACAACTATAAACAGAAACTAGATTCCAAATAATTCAATTCTTACAAAAAACTTCTTTTAAACCACAAAAATTCCCATTCAATTAAAGTAATTAACAACCACAAAAAAATCAAAGTAGGGCGACAAGCACTCCCGGAGTGAACAACTACCGCAGTACAGTTTGCGAATGCTTACGGACGACATACAAGCGAGGTTTCTCCAAGGAGTTTAAGTCGAACGGAGTATACGCTATATTAATTTTCGACCAGAGAAGTAAGTTCACATTGTCTTGTAGAAGAAAATGCTCGTATGCCGATTGTGACAACAGTTATCGAAAACATCCAGGAATAAGTTTTCATAAATTTCCCACAACGAATCCAGCTCTGTGTGCGGGGGAGAAAAACGGGGAATTTTCGGCAGAAACTCTTGTTGTCGGGCCTGGTAATGAAAAAGTGGATAAATCTTGTCCCTATAAATAGTAAATTAATTTCTCTAACATGTTGTGTAATCAGAATTCATGTATGGGTCCTTGAGACAGTAAAATCGATTGACGGCAAAACTGTCGTCACGTCCGTCCGTCCGTCTGTGAACAACGATAAACCGTAAGCAAGATTTTCATCAACGTTGATGTCCCCAATCGATCTGGCTGTTGTCGTGGCCCCTTGCATTTGAAACTTATATGTTAATTGTTATTTTTCCTTTGTTACACCTCAATATTTTTGACATTTAAATTATTGTATTACCAGATTAGCAGGCACATTGTGGCCCCATCATCCGGTATAAACTGTAATACATAAAAATTACACATAAAATAACAAAAAGGTAGTACAATATTAGATATATAAATTTAAAATAATAATATTAATAATAAATATTTTTTGATCAAATAATTGAAGTTGAATGTTATAATGCAGGGAGCAAAATCACCGTTCATAAATACGAATGAAACTCCAACTCACAACACATATCCACAATAAAATATGGATATTTTTATTGTAATGTATTATATTATATATTTCAATTTTGAGGGTATTTTACCTAAAGCCCCTGGAATTATTTTTTTAATTTCTAAAATATGCCGTCAAATGTTTTGGTCAAGGTCTAATTGAGAAGATCTTAATTTTCTTTAAAAATCCCAAATTTTCGAAAATTGCAAAATCAATATTTTTAGGCGTCTTCCTACAACTACAATTAAGAAGAAAATTTATTTTCTTATTGAAACGTGTTCATCGGAAACATATCTTCAAATGAGGTAACGTTCAATCTTTCGAAAACATGAGTATTATTTGTGTAATTTTGCGTGAAACATAGGCAATTTTGAAATTTCAAGCAATTATCTTCTCAGAAATGGCTCCAATTTTTTCTTTCATTTTCTTCAATTTTTTTAAAATGTAGAACTAACAAATGCATTTCTTTTATTAACCCTACGTTAGGCGCGCATGAGTCTAGTAGACCCATTGCATTTTAAGAACTCAATATCTCGCTGAGCTCTAGGTGTAAGATTATGAGTTCTGGTGACATCCAATGTTGAACGATTCTGCATCCGCTGGTGAGGTTACCCCAAGATAAGCCTGATGACGATAGGTCACGTAGCTCGTCTTTCTGACCGCGCGCGACGCGTGTGATTGCCAGCCCCACGCGCCAAAATTCGTCACTTACTGTTCGCAGAATTTCTCGGTGCCGTTGCGTTGCATTCCTCTCACGCCAAATCTTTCGGGCTTGATTCTTGTGTTCGTGTGTGAACGGAATATTCTCTCTGCACGACGTATATAGTTCTCAATATGAGTGAATATGGTGATCTCCAAAACGCTGATAACTCCATGGTTTGTTACTCAAAGAAATTCAAAGGTCCACAATTAATAGTCTTCCAGGAGAAATTCAACAAATGCGAACTAAATCCAGAAAACAAAAAATGAAAATACGATCCTATGGAACCACACAGTACAAAAGAAAAATGTGTCAGTCTGCTACAAGGAAAAAAATTGTCGCCCAAAATATGCTTGTATAAAATGTGATAATTTCTTCTGTTAATACAAACATCACCACAGTCACTTCATTGAAATTGGTTGATTTGGCCTTTTTCAAGTTAAAAATTAGTTGTTATACTAAAAATAATTATATATTTCATTAATATGTGACTATTTTCAGTAATGAGAGAAATTTGTGCACCTCTTGTTGTAATTGACATAATTGTTTGTTCGTAAGCATTTACTTCAATTGTACATGCGGAATTTCATACAAATCGATTTGTTTTGGAAGACTGGTAATTGTGGATTTTCTTTGTCTCCCGGCCGGTTTACATCTAGCATTACTGTCAATATTGATCCGAAGCCGGCGGTCGGGAAAATTTTACGTGCTGCCAAAAGTACTTTTTATGTAAAAATTCAATATTTTGTCACAAAAATTCAATCTTATTTTTTCGATGATCAGGAAACCCAGTTTCATATATAATATCGTGGATTTGTTAATTCAATTTCTTTTCAAAACGTATATATCTTTTACCCAGGGTCAACAGCGAGGCTAAAAAAAACAATTACTGAAAGGTAAAAAGGTAAACTTAAATTCATAGAGGTCAACCCTCTATGAATATATCAGGAAATGACGGAAAGAATATGGTCACTCTAAAGACAGTCGTACCAAAGGCACACATTTTTCGAAGTGGTGATCTCCAAACTTCTTATTATTTCAGGTCGCATCAACGACTAGGTCATTAGCGACCATTATTGGATTTCACGTTATGGTATGAGGATGAAACGATATGGTGATGATAGGGGGTGAGTTGACTAACACATACAGCCATGCCCGAGGTGGGACTCGAACTCGCGACTCCTCGGTACGAGATCACTACGGCACTACTTCCTTAGCAATCTCGGGCACGGCGCCGACTCCAAACATTGTTATATCTATTGTAGTAACTTAAAGGGCCTGCCTCCAGTATTTTCACCTTAGCTGAATTCTCACAATTAATTAAAATGAATAAATGCATATTAATGAAAAATGCTGCAAATATTTCAAAATAATTCCATTATTCGAATAATAATTATCAACAAGAGGAAATAAATACAAGTAGAATCAGTACAAATAAAGGAACTGTATAAAAGAGGTTTACCATTCTAAGAAATCATTTTTTCTCAGAAGTGTGATATGTGACACAATGTGCCGAAGCATAGAGTAAAGACATCCTTAGTCTATGGCCGAAGTAACGAGAGAGCGTCGCTTGCAACCTAGGCAACTTCCTGGGCACAGGACGCACGGGCTGGTTCAAATGACCACGATTCAGTTTATTTATTTATTCACAGGTTATTGTGTATAAAATACATTTTCCTGCATCCAGCGCTTTTTCAAATACATCAACCACTCATTATGTTAAAAAATTTATAAAGTCGACATCTGTGTAAGGAACTATTGTGTTGTTCTTTTTCCACTTATCTATACCGGGTGTCCGGGGAGGAAACGCCCAAACTTCGAAAATAAGCTCGTAAGACAATTCTAAGCATATTTTGTCTAATAAACTACGTGGATATTCGGAATGGTTGGGCCGAAATGAGCACTCAAAATGTGGTTTGAAAAAATGAATTCCAGGCAAAAATGTGTATTACGGAAGCATAGAAACACTCCAGAAATGTGTAAGTTCTTTATTATTTACAAAATAAATGAATATATTAGCTCAGACAGAAAAATTAAGTGAGAAATAAGAGAGCAGTCGAATTGTGTAAATTGGTTGCTTTTTTATTTCTTGCATAATTCTTCTTTCTGAACAAATATATTACAAATATTACAAATACATCTTTACTCTATGCCTGGGGCAGGGATGAAGAGGGGAGGGGAGAACCTCGCCGTCTGCGCATGCGTCATTGCTCGTCGCAACCTCGCGGCAGACGCTAGAAGCATTTTAGCGTCCAAGCAATCAGAAGCCAGCTTGTATAAACGCGCGGAATTCAGTCATGGGAAAACACTTCAAAATTAATACAAAACGTGTTTCGCTGAATGTGTTTCACTCACTTGGAAGATTATCAATACAATATTTTGGCTTCTTTGATTAATATTTCACGTGGGGATGCTCAGCATCGTAGCGTCCCCTGACGCTACGCCACTGGCAATCACATTGATGGCTTCAGTAGTAGTCTGCCATTGTGTCTATCCCATCTGCCCTGATATCTAATATCCATTACCATTATTTCTTGATATAACCGCTTGCTTTGTTCTTCACACATATTGCAAAGATTTTTGGAAATTTGTCTAGATTGTTATGGAGATTGTATGCCTTAATGCTCATAGTTGCACCCAAATTTTGAAAGTTTAAAAGCAAGTCTGGCACCAGTTTTGGATAATTTTCTGCTTTATGATTTTGCAAAATTCTCCCATTTGAAACTGTAGATGTCAAATTGCGCACTTAGATTCTTCGAGATGCTAGCTAC
The DNA here is from genome assembly GCA_031308135.1 of Acheta domesticus. NCBI lineage: Eukaryota > Metazoa > Arthropoda > Insecta > Orthoptera > Gryllidae > Acheta > Acheta domesticus. The sequence goes on along the minus strand of JAHLJT010004567.1, from coordinate 17,963,205 downwards.
CTAAAGAAGAGTTTTTAAAAACATTTTCAACAGTTAATTTTCTCACAATTTTAAAATTTCAGGTCAGATCTGTCAGGTCACCATAAGAGCCCGTGTTAAAACAACAAACTTTACGATCTCGTTACGCGAAAAGTAGACAGTACTAGTGGTGCTACAGAATGGCACAGACTTTCCCATATTAGTTTTCTATTTTCTTGGGTCTTCGCTAGCTATTCGCAATTGCCACATACTCTTTCTTGCCAGCTACCGTCTATCACCGCCAAAAGTACATTTTTTTGTCATTTTCTTAATTTTTCGGTTTCCTATTGGTAGAACGAAAATATTAATTTTAGAATATTAAAGAACAATAAACTCTAGTCATAAATGGCAATTTTCTTTTTAAAAAAATGTGCCGTTCAAGAGAAAATGGCGTTTTAGCGCTACTAAAAATGCGAAATTTGAAGCTCATTTTCACAGAAAATGATTGAGTTTTCAAAATACTTTATTTGAAGTTATTTGAAGCACTTACACTCACAAATATAATAATGTTTACTAATTGCTGGTAATGTGCATATTAAAGATGTGAGAGATCTTTCAAAAAAATTACAATTATGTAATTTTTGAAAAAACAAAAAAAAACTCAAAATAAACTTTACGTCATATTAAAGAGTGTAATTATCACTATCCATTACAAAAGTTTCAAGAAAAAATTTGCAACCATATACGAGAAAATGGCGTTTGAGCATTTTTGAAAATGCCGAAATTTGAGCTACTTTTCACAGAAAACGGTTGTTTTTTTGAGAAACTTTACTTGACATTTTTTAAAGCATATATACTCGTAAATATAATAATGGGAAAAAAATCGCCGATAAGTGTAAATATTAACGACGTGAGAGACAAGTAAAAAAATTTCCATTTTTGCAATTTTTGAAAAAACCAAACGATAGACCAAAATGGCTTTTATGTCATTGATAGAGTACATTTACCACTATCCCTACCAAAAGTTTAAAGAACAAATTTGGAACCGTTTTTGAGAAAATCTTGTTTTGTAATTTTTTAAAATCGCACATATTGCACGAAAACTACCAAAATTTTGGAAAACATTTACATGACCTTTATTAAAGAACTCAATATGCAGAACAAATTTTATTTGAAGAAAAAATCTCTATCTTCAATTTTGTAGTTGGAAAAAGACGCCGAAAAAATTTCAAACTTTCACAATTTTCGAAAATTCAGAGCTGTACTTGAAAATCGGACCTATGCCAGGTTAAAAAGTGTATTTTACTCTATTCATAAAAGAAATTTAAAGAAAAAATTTGGAGCCGTTTTTGAGAAAATGTTGAAAATCCCCGGGGGGCTTTATATAAAGTACCCCCAAATTTTGAAGAATCTTTTTCAAAATCTCAAAGCTTCGACTAGAATCAGATCGACCGGGGAATATTCATTTTGGAAGAAATCGTACGTATGGTTTAGGCGCTAGTAGTGTTCACAGACGGACAGACGGACGTTTTCCTTTCAATTGGGTTTTCGGTATCAAGGACCTAGAAAACATGGTTTCTGGCTACACCACGTGTTAGGGGATTTTTTTCTTAATTTAGCAACTGGTTTTATCCACTTATTCGTTTTCACGGCCCGGCAATTAATTTTTTTCCGCCGAAAATTGGCCATTTTTTCGCGCAGCATTACATAACTTTCCCTATACTACGTATATCACTCCGTGTATACGTACGCATACGGGAAAGTAAAAATCGATTCAAACTTTCCCAGAACATAGCAAAACTTATCATCTTTCGATTAATACAATAAAAAAGGCGTGTTAAACATAACACGTATCTCGCTCTAACCACCTTAATATGACGTAAAGTTTATTTTGGGGTATTTTTTTGTTTTTAATTGTACAAATACAATTTTTTTAAAGATCTCTCACCGGAGAGCAGAATAGAACAAATAAATCGTAATACATTCTATGTGTGATTCGTATTCAGCGAATAAGCACGGTGTTAGTCTGTTAGCAGCAGTCAACTTAGCAGAGTCCTGTCAGGGGCGGGGACACAGTTACGAAAATCGCGACGCCTTCACGAGTTCCGAGCAGGGTCGGAGCAGGGTACGGAGTGGGCCCGGCGGCATATTAGCATTATTCGGAACTAGAAGAAAATTACGGCCCGTGATTGGTTGACGTCTGTGAATGGCCAAGCGCGGCAGATTCAAATAAAATTCATCCAAGATGGCGGCGGTTATTTCTGAGTGTTAAAATTAGTTCAAAAGTTTTTCTTAATACCTAATTAATAAGTGAGAACAAGAGTTGTGTTTAACTTTGAGTCGTTTAGTAAATTTTACATTGGGAGTATATTCTGAGAGCACAGCCGCCACACTTGGAAGACTTAACCTAAATCTTGCTTTGCGTGTTTTGTGTTCTTTATTGCAGTATTGGTTAAGTATAAGTGTGTGAAGTGTAATCTTTAGTGCATAAGTTTTTGAGTCACTTTATTACAATTTCAAGTCCCTTTATAGTAATTAGTGGTACAAGGTGTACTAAGTAACTCGTGCATGCTCAATTTTTAGTGAAGTGTATAACCTTGTTATGTAATATTTATACGGTACACGTAAACACATTGTGTAACCCAGGGGCGTAGCGTGGATTTTTTAAGAGGGGAAGCGGCATATTCTGTATTCAACCTACATCGTTTACGGATGGTTCGAGGAACTAATTAAAAGTACCTTGTTAATGGAACTTTTCATGGGACATTTCTTGATAAAAGTATTTTTATTCTCAGTATTGTTATCAGAAAGTAAATATCTTTCTTTCAGTACTTGGAAATGTTTTAGTTAGTTTTATTCGTCGATAAGCGAAACAAGAAATACACAGAAATATTTCTCTATCAAGAGAATAGAACGAAATTACATTCTGGAGAGATGTTTCATCCGGAATCTAGAATGATCTGTTTTGTTAAAAAAATTTTATCAAATAAACATAGATCTTCCCTTATGTGTTGCGCTAGTAAAATTCGACCGGTACATAGCCATCACACTGCAGTCAGTCCTACTAACAGGACAATCTGGAAACCTCAATGCTAATTTTCTCACTAAAGAGTACGTGCTTTACTACTCCTTATTACTTGATACACTTTCCCTCAACAACGTCTTTATATTAGATGAGAAAGTCCAAGCATACTGTATAAATCTCAAATTTAATCGACTCAACAAAATATCCCTAAATAATGACGCAGGAGCATTTTGCTCCTTTATATACCTTTTTTCACGTTTCTAAATTTAAAGGAGTCATATTGGAAGGTTTCATAAGGAAAAATCAAAGTAATATTATAATTTATTAACTTTTATTTTTAACAATTACATTTTAAAATTAAGTGCAATTCTTCTTGGTTTACGGGCATATACATCAATGACATCATTAAAAAACGATGGCTTTGTCATCATCGAATCTAAAAGCTGACTCTCGATATTCAGTAAGGACAAACGAGAAAGTCTTTCATCGCTTTGTGAATTTCGAAGATAGTTTTTTACTCTCCGGAGAGCAGAAAATGACCTCTCCGCCGACGCACTTGTAGCAGGTATAGTGAGAATCAAAGCGGTCAGTATGTATGTTTGGGGAAAGACATCTGTGAGTTCATGGTGCTTGATATAATCATTTAATTTACTGACACTCTTGTGGAACTCATTATCAAAATAAATGGCTGTGAGCTCACTTTTCAATCGCGCAGAGTCATAATGCCTTCCATAAACATCCATTAGACAATTGAAAGCTTCACTGGGGAATGACGACTGATAACTTAAATAGAGATCTGGGTTAAGAAGGCTTAGGAATTTCAGTTTAGAAGTATCAGAAAATCTATCAGATACATGACATATTAAGTTGTCTATAACTTCTATAAACAATCTCTTGTACACATTCTTTTCATTCTCTGTATTTTCTACTCTGGCTCGCTTGATGCACTGAAATTCGCTTCTTTCTCTGTTGCAACCTTCCCAAAAGCATTCAAAAGTGTCTCGAAACTGCTTCAGATATATCCCAAAATCTTCAATTTTTTTCATGCAGTACATAATATCATTGGACTTATTTTGTAAAATTTTAAATAATGAGTCAGAAAGAGGAAAAATACATGAAAACAAAGTTAAGAAAAAATTAAAGTCAAAGTCTTTCAAAAGATTAAAATAGCCACGAGCAGAGCACAGAGTTTCAGCGTCCCAGTCACTTGAATTTTCTGTTACTGAAGCAAATAATTCCTGCAGATCACTCGTATGATTTTTCACAGTCAGTACAAGCCTGCTGGTGAAATTCCAACGTGTTGGTGCAGCTGATGGCAATCGCTTTTTCACTACAGTGTCTAAAGCTTCAATCCGCCTAGTAGATTTAGAAAAGAATGCTCCTAATCCTGATAAAGAGGCGAAAAATATTCGCACTTCTTTAATACAGCTAGCAGATTGTCCTAAGACTAAATTTAATTTGTAGCATAACAATGCACAAATATTGCTTCTTTACAAATCATCTTTAACTTGGCCTGAAGTCCAGCATGTTCCCCTGCCATAACTGCTGCGCCATCATACGTTTGCACTATTACTTTTGTGTCGCACTTGTACGTGCTAATAACTCCTTTTGCATGTTCTAATAATCCAGATGCGGATCTGTCTTTGCTGCAGTCAGTGAAATGCAAGAATCTTTCTTGAACGCCATTCTTTGAAACATACCGCAACACGCTTGTGAGTTGCGATTTCATGGTCACATCAGTCGTTTCATCAAATATTAATGCCACAAATTGAGCCTCAGAAATCTCCTTTTCAATTTCTCTGTGCATAACTTCCGCAACTGCCGCAATAATATCATTCTGGACGTCAGGAGATGTTCCACGAAACACATTGTTGCTTTCAATAACAGCTAAAAGTTCAGTATTATAATTACCCAAAAATTTAAGAATTTCAATGTAGTTGCCTCGATTATGAGACTCGACAATTTCATTGTGTCCGCGAAACGCCAATCCTAGTTTTCCTAAAAGACAAACAACTCTGATTATATGAGTCAACATATCTCTGTTCTTTGAAACTTCTACGTTGTGACGTTGTACAGACAACCGAAACTGCTCACTGAGACTGCATTCAATTCTCTGTTTTCCAAACAGTTTGAAATTTTTTAGGGATAGGATGTGAGAAACTGAAGTTTCATGGCGAGCCTGTGCTTTGTGAATATTGCGAAGATCATCAAATCCTCCTTGCGTCCACACGGATTTCTCTTTAGAAAACAATAAACATGGCCAACAGAATAATTTATTTGTGTTTCTGCACCCACTTATCCACGGAACATTCTCGTAGATTTGTGCACGAAAATGTCGTATGAAATTCTTCTTCCCTTTCGAATGGCACTCAATATGAAGTTCTGGTGTAGGTTTTCCAGTCGCAATAATTTTTGATTTTTCCTCAAAAGAAAGGCTTGAAAATGTATTTTGTTTTAAATGTTCAATTGCACATCCACATAAAGACGGCGATGCTCCATCACCGTTCGAACGCCCGGCACGGGTTGCAGCCGCAGCCCCTTCCATAGTGGTCTGGAAGCGCCGGCCCGTAGCGCGTCCGTCTGCCTACAATAACCTATGCAAGGAACACGTTCGAACAGTTACGAAGAAATCTCCAAAATTTTTAAAAAGGAGTTGTCTATGAACGCTGATACTTACACGTGCCTTGATGCCCGGTTCACGCTTTATTCACAGTTCAGTAGTCACGTTTCAATCACAGTCCTTCACAAGCCAAACTCACTATTCCATCTGAACCACGGAGGTCTCCTGAGGGCTGCGCTTCTTGTAGTCTCGCACAGGGTACACAATATTTCACGCGCCGCCCGCCCTATTCGAACTACAATAGCCTCCTCTGACAATCTTCAGGGCGAGGGAAATACGAAGAAGTGCGTGAAAAACTAGAAACCATGAAATCCCGGTAAAGTAGAAACTATAGATATTCCAACATTTCATCGAGTTTGATAAGCGGATACTAATACATTTAAAATGTAAAAAATTGTGATGGAAATTCGTAAGGGAAGCGGCGCTTCCAGCGCGTCTATGGACGCTACGCCCCTGGTGTAACCCTAAACCAATACTTATATAAACTACACTTCTTGAATCATTAAACTTTAAATCTACACTCTTAGAAATTCCTTAAAAAAACAAAACAATCCACATCTAAAACTCGTAAATCAAGAAACAAATTTAAAACTTGTAGTACTTGCGAAACATGAACATGGAACAGGCACACTTTACACTTGCTAAACTCAACGCCGACCTGAAGAAAGCCTACGAGCATATTAACTACATTAAAAATGAGATCAGTAGACTGGAACAGGTCGTCCAAAACTCGGGTGGCTGGACTCTCGTAACTAGGAAGAACAGAAACTTACACATTCCTAGCCACCCACCAACCTCTCAGGCACCACACTGCATCCCTACATACGACAAGTTCTCAATAATTTCTGACCTTGTCTCCTTTCCACCTCTTCTCACCAAAGCTATCTTACCACGACAACCGGTAAAGAATAGGCACGCATGTACTAAAAGTCTGCCCTCAAAATCTCAACCGAAACACAGTTCAGAGTGCAAGACTAAAACAACAAATAACACTCTCTCACACACGTAAAATTTTGATTTTAGCCGACAGCCATGGTAGGAACCTTTCCTCCATTGTGAGAGAGAAACTCCCATCAAAGCTCTGTTACAAGTATATTTAAGGCCAGTGCCACGATGGCACATGTTATTGAGAACTTACACACCCATACTATACGAAAAATGCGCAGTTTCTGAGCTACATTGTGATAAAATGCGACGAATCCCATTTTCACAATTTTCTTCATAAAAACACGAAAATTCTCGTTGCTCTAGCGGCTAAATGGTACGTTGGAGAAAAAAAATCCATAAGATATAAAATGTAGGCAATTTTATCTTCTTTAATTTTATGTATGACCTTTATTTACGAAAAGTGGATGGTTTTCGCGTTATGTTGAAAAAACTGAAAAATGTCGGATTTTTAACATGTTTTTTGCGAAAAAAACGTATTTCCGGGCAAAATTTTTGTTAACAAACATGATATTCGTGTTCAGCGACCCCAAAAACATATAGGATCCAAAAATCAAAACTACACCAAATCTTTCCCCTATTTTCTACCATTTGACTGGACTTTGTAATACAAGTTTTCTGTATGTGCAGTTCATTATTTTGCTGTCACACATATTCAGATACAATTATTTTACATTATTGCACAACCTTATAATAAAATAAAATGTATAATTAACATTTAGGTGTACAATTTTAACTTCCTATTAAGAATACTAAATATGATCAGTGGAAAAGTAAATAATCTGCAAGAGAAATTATATGGGTCCATTTGGACCCAAGGATCTTGAGAAGGAGAAATTTGAGGACCGCAGCCGGGTTATGTCTTGCATAAGCCACAATTTCACATTCGATATCCCGAAGAGGTCGATAGTATTTAATATACAGTACAACCAGTGCTGGCGCTAGGCACGGTAAATCGCTTGGGGCCCCACATGGCAGTCCGGGCGATCGCCTGGGGCCCCACATGTGGAGTGGCCCGATGATGACATTAAGGGGGGAAAATGAGAAAAAAAATTGAAAAAGAAATTAGAACACCAGATAATAGTTATGGTAATTTTATAACTCGCGGTACAGTAGTCTGATATTTCATAAATTTTTCTGTTAATTTTTTACTTACAATAATTAATTATAGTCATTACTTGGTAGGACTCTTTGTAATGAATGAAAGGACGCTAACATTAAAATTCATGCTACTGAAATCCATATTTGTTATTTCAAGTATTAACAAGTGATTTAATTAAACACATTTTTTTTAGCGTTTTAAGCTAAATTGTATTATTTGATCACTAAATACTTTTACTTAAAACCATTTAAAATATATATTCAGAACTTTTTTCTAGCTTAAACGTAATTTTTGTTTAGATACAATAACTCAGTTTCTTCATACAACTTTCACATCTTTAATATTTTTTCGGCGGGGGGGGGGGGGCTTACGTGTCAGCAATGCTCCGGACCTTATATTTTGTGGCTCCGGCACCGAGTGTAACTGCATATATTCTGTAATAGTATGAGATGTTAAACGAAGCCCTCAGAGTTTCAATGTGTTGCTAGATCGGATAGAACAAGAAGCATAGAAGAGGTGAGAGGACAGGTCTGCATTTGTAAGATGTATTTGTGGCCTGCGGTGGATTTTCCGAGCCACCCGTCCGCGCAGGCATTCCTCGCAGCAGGTAACACTATTTTGGAAACAAAGCACCTCTCTACAGCCGGAAGCGTAACTTGCCGGTGAGTGAAAGGCATTTATTCATTCCCCGTACTTCCAAGAAGTTTATATCCAAGAAAACTGATTGTTTACAAACGGTTGATGAATGAAATTTGCACTGTCCATTTAATAAAATAATCATGAAGATACAAATGGAAATAAGGGTTTTAATTTAAACAAATGGGAAATGCATATGAAAAATAATGGAAGAGAATATTACGATATCAAAATATCACACGGTTTTTTTTAAAATCAATTTCATTCATTTAATTTTTCAGGTATAAACGTAATTCTGTTTGTCGAAAGCTTGGTCTTATATAAGAAATATCGCAGAATATTCCTCCGAATATTCCAATAATTCTCCCAAATAATTTCTCTTCTTTTTTTCAATGTAATTACCAACATAACAAATGTAATTAAGAATATTTTTTTCAATGTAATTACCAACAATCATGAACCTTCTTTGTACTATGTATGCAGTGGAGAAAAAATAAAAATTGAATGCAACAGTTTACAAAGACTTTATTTTGGCATTTTCAGAAACATTCAAACACCATTTTCTCATAAATGGCTCCAAATTTTGTCTCCAAACTTTCGGAACAGATAGTGCAAGTTTTACTCTTCAATGTGACTTAAAGTTATATTTTGGGGAATTTTTTTCCCCACAAATTACATAAATGTAATTTTTTGAAAGATTTCTCATGCCGTTAATATGCGCATTTACAGCAATTTGTAAATACTATTGTATTTGTGAGTTAATGTGCTTCAAATGACTTCTAATGAAGGTTTTCGAAATCACAAATGATTCCTGTGAAAAAGAGTTTTAATTTTCGCATTCACAGAAGCGCTGAAACGTCATTTTCTTAAAACGGCTCCAAGGCCCATTAGCTAGCTGAGACCAAAGGTAATAGAAAACCAATACGGGAAAGTCTGTGCCATTCTGTAGCACCACTAGTTTTATTTCGATACGAAATTAGTACTTAGAGTAATTGGTAAAAATATTGTCGAATATTGTAGGTTGAATTTCAGAGACGTTGGGATGATAGATATGTTTACAATTCATTGACAGATGCTTCTGGCAATGAATTCTAAGAATCCAAAGAATACTGGATGCTACTACAGAGAACATTTCAAATGACAGAGACGCTTGTGTTTAGCAAACGGCAATATGGAATGTAAAATATAACTATAAGAGCTCCCAGAAAGTTCTCAAATATGACGAGGCGAGCCCCGCCCTCTCCTTAAGGCGTCTTTCCGACTGTGCCATTCTTCTCTTGGTTTTTTCTAAACCCGTGGGTTAATCTTCTGGAGGGTCTGGGCTATTTTTGAGCTCCGTAAAGTTACAATCGCAAAGGTGTCAAAAAAATTTGAAATTAATCTCCAAAATTTGTCGCTTTTTTGTTGCTAATTTGTTACGCAAAACAAAAATTTGTCGCTCTTCATTTGACACTGCTATAACACATGCTGCTAACTTGATATCAAGTTAGGCATCGCAAAAACAAGAAAACCAAGAAACTACACAGATAAATTAAAAATTAATTACATGGGAATTTGTCGCTTTTTTGTCGCTCAAAACTTACCATAAAACAAATTTTGTTACTCTTCAAACAAAGCCAGAAATGTAATTTCCCAAAAACGCTGTTTTTCAACGCAATGTCAGGAAAACCAAGAAATAACAATAATAAGTAAAAAATATTTACAGGGGAATTTGTCGCTAATTTGTCGCTCGAAACCTACCGTAAAAGAAATTCTTTTACTCTTTAAACAATATGCTAGAGAAATGGAAGTTTTCCAAAACGGCGATGCTAATTTGATATCAACTTACAATCGCAATTTCAAGAAAACCAAGAAATAACAATAATATGTAAAAAATAGTTACATGAGAATTTGTCGCTTTTTTGTGGCTCGAAACTTACCGTAAAATAATTTTGTTACTCTTTAAACAATATGCCAGAAATAGAATTTTTCGCAAAAACGGGATCTGATGTGTCGTCAAGTTAGAATCGCAATCTCAAGAAAACCGAGAAATAATCTAAATACACAAAAACATTTTACATCGGAATTTGTCGCTAATTTGTCGCTCGAAACCTACCGTAAAAGAAGTTTTGTTACTCTTTAAACAATATGCTAGAAATTGAATTTTTCGCTAACGCGGGTCCAGTATGTGGTCAAGTTAGATTCACAATCTCCAGAAAACCGAGAAAACAATAATATGCAAAAAATAATTACATGAGAATTTGTCGCTTTTTGTCGCTCGAAACCCTACTGTTAAAGAAATTCTTTTACTCTTTAAACAACAAGGAGTGGGATTTTCCCGGCGGAGGGAGGCAAGCTGTATACCTGGTGGTGAATTCTATGACCCTCCCTCTAGCCGAAACGGAAGGAGCGGATCAGGCTCTAAGTGCCTTTACGGCATTCATTCATACTCTAATATTTCTAAGACGTTCCAATGGACCTGTAAAGGATTGCTTCAGAAAAAGAAGACAGGAATATTCAATTCCTCAGCACATTACATAATTGAGAAAGTACAACAAGAATTCGAAGTATAATTTTAAAAAATCGCTTTACAGAAATGAACTCAAAAGCTAATTGAAGACTATGTTGCACATGAAAACTAAATATCTGCGTTACACATATCGGATATTTTTATTTTCTCGCATTAATACGTACTTAGTAAAGACAAATTATTGTGATGGGGCAGCGTAAATCGGCGATTTCCAACCCAAAAACTCTTGTGACCGTCGAGACCACGAGTTTTAAAGAGAAAGGCACGCGCCTGCGTGTTTGGCGTCGAAAGAAAATTGTATTGACAAGAACAGTGAATTCTTCGTAAATTGTTTAAAGGTGAAATAAGCTTGCCAAATGAAGTATACATTCAGATAGATTTATATATACACTTTCCTTGTTTTAGTATCACAACAAATATGCTCCAGAAATGTACACAGTTTTTCTTGCTGTTGTAAATATGTATTAATAAATTAATAATTCCAGATTAATAGAACAAATGTTTGTTGTTGTTATTATTACTATTATTATTAATATTATTCTTCTAATTCACAGATAGATGGACGGGCGTATTAAAAAAAACACTTTTTCGGTATCAGGAAGCTCCAAAACCTGTATTTCCGTTTAGATCTCGAAATTGATATTCCGCAGCATCATTTTCTGTATTCTACGTATAATACTCCGTATATACATACATACGTATTCAAGAAAGTAAAAAACGTATTAAGGACCCGCAACTCGTGAAATCTCACTATAAGATATGTTAGAGAAAGTAAATTACTACATATTGTAATAGGATTTGTTCACTTTTTCCGAATCAGGGACACAAAACGAGTTTTGTGTCGAAAAATTCCCGTTTTTGTGGCGGAATTACATAACTTTCTTTATATTACGCATTTTAAATTGGATAGTTACTTGGTAAGTTCTCTTCGTGAAGTACGCACAGAAAATAATACTCGGTAGATGTATTAGATTTCCAGTTACAGGATCTCCGTTTCATCATTGTACACAACGTCTTCTTCTTCTTTTATTAAGGTTAATAGCTGTTTGTCTTCATACAATACTTTACCGTCAGGATGATTCAGGAAATGTGGAAATCCAACGTACACAACGTAATGTTTGAAATTAATAAACTTTTATAAATAAGAGTGTTTCTGCGGAAAATTCTACATTTTCCGGTGCACGATTGCATAACTTTCTCTTCTTACGATGAACTTCGTAAGGAGAACAAAACAAAACCAACGAATGAATCCTTCATCGCATGCCAGAATCTTCGAGATATCTGGAAATTTCAAATTTTATTTAATGTTTCCAATGGCAGTCTCGATTTGCAATTATTGGACATTTTAGACCAGTAACTAAACATCAACGACCATAAATAATTTTAGTTATACCAAAACCATTGGCAAAGTATCTACGAGTATAATTCCATTTGCAAAGCTTTGGTAATACCTGCCCCAGGCAAAATAGCCAAGACCCGCCGGGTATTTAACCCTCGGGCAGGCTTTGGAAAAACCAGCAAGACTGTTACAGCCGGACGCTATAAGAGAGAGGGGGCTCGCCTAACTTGACCACATATTGGACCCGCGCTAGCGAAAAATTCAATTTCTAGCATGTTGTTTAAAGAGTAACAAAATTTCTTTTACGGTAAGGTTTCGAGCGACAAAAAAGCGACAAATTCTCATGTAACTATTTTTTACATATTATTGTTATTTCTTGGTTTCTTGAAATTGCGATTGTAGGTTGATATCAACTTAGCATCGCGGTTTGGGGAAAATTCCATTCTAGCATATTGTTTAAAGAGTAAAAGAATTTCTTTTACGGTAGGTTCGAGGCGACCAAAAAGCGACAAATTCTCATGTAAATATTTTTTATTTATTATTGTTATTTCTTAGTTTTCCTGACATTGCGTTGGAAAACAGCGTTTTTGGGAAATTACATTTCTGGCTTTGTTTTGATGAGTAACAAAATTTGTTTTATGGTAAGTTTTGGGCGACAAAAAAGCGACAAATTCCCATTGTAATTATTTTTTACTTATTATTGTTATTTCTTGGTTTTCTTGAAATTGCGATTGTAAGTTGATATCAACTTAGCATCGCGTTTGGGAAAAATCCCGTTTCTAACATGTTGTTTAAAGAGTAAAAGAATTTCTTTTACAGTAGGTTTCGAGCGACAAAAAAGCGACAAATTCTCATGTAATTATTTTTTGCATATTATTGTTTTCTCGGTTTTTCTGGAGATTGTGAATCTAACTTGACCACATACTGGACCGCGTTAGCGAAAAATTCAATTTCTAGCATATTGTTTAAAGAGTAACAAAACTTCTTTTACGGTAGGTTTCGAGCGACAAATTAGCGACAAATTCCGATGTAAAATGTTTTTGTGTATTTAGATTATTTCTCGGTTTTCTTGAGATTGCGATTCTAACTTGACGACACATCAGATCCCGTTTGCGAAAAATTCTATTTCTGGCATATTGTTTAAAGAGTAACAAAATTTATTTACGGTAAGTTTCGAGCCACAAAAAAGCGACAAATTCTCATGTAACTATTTTTTACATATTTTGTTATTTCTTGGTTTTCTTGAAATTGCGATTGTAAGTTGATATCAAATTAGCATCGCGTTTTGGAAAACTTCCATTTCTAGCATATTGTTTAAAGAGTAAAAGAATTTCTTTTACGGTAGGTTTCGAGCGACAAATTAGCGACAAATTTCCATGTAAATTTTTTTTTACTTATTATTGTTATTTCTTGTTTTCCTGACATTGCGTTGAAAAACAGCGTTTTTTGGAAATTACATTTCTGGCTTTGTTTGAAGAGTAACAAAATTTGTTTTATGGTAAGTTTTGAGCGACAAAAAAGCGACAAATTTCCATGTAATTAATTTTAATTTTATCTGTGTAGTTTCTTGGTTTTCTTGTTTTTGCGATGCTAACTTGATATCAAGTTAGCAGCATTTGTTATAGCAGTGTCAAATGAAGAGCGACAAATTTTTGTTTGCGTAACAAATTAGCAACAAAAAAGCGACAAATTTGGAGATTAATTTCAAATTTTTTTGACAACTTTGCGATTGTAACTTTACGGAGCTCTATTTTTGCCTAGAGCAGGTGGCTTTGTGAATGACATCCTTTCGAAAGGTCGGGTGAACTTCACAATGTCCTTTCAGATTCCAACATGCAGTAATGATACTTAATAATGAATTGAATGCCTTAAACAAAATTACTTTTAACTTGACGTTTGCTTTCAATTAGGCAAGGATTTTGGTACAGGAAAGGCTATTTACGGTCATTTTATGCTTAGGTATTGGTCTCAAATGCCCAAATAATTGCAACTTCTGACTGCCGTTAGAAACCTTAAAAAAACTTTGTAAATTACAGGTATCATTAAGGTTTTGGCATGTGATGGCGGTATGATTCATTATTGTTGTTTTTAAATAAAAGTTTTGTTAATTTGAAACATTGCGTCTACAATGATGAAACGCGGATACTATGATTGGCTATCTAATATTTCTACCGTATATTATTTTCTCATGTAGGTAACTTAGTGTACGTACTAAATAAGTCATAAGGAGTAAAATGCGTAGTATAGAGAAAGGTTTGTCATGATGCGGCAAGAAAATGGTGATATTTCGACAGGAAAACTCGTATTGTGGAGCTCTGATAGAGAAAAAATGCTTTGTCGTCTTGTCATTGCGGTGCTGACTTGACAGAACCGCGTTTTCGAAGCAATTACCTTTCGTTTTCGTTTAATAGTAACAAAATTTCTTTACGGGAAGTTTTCAGCGACAAATTCCCATATGAATATTATTTTGTCTGTGTAATTTCTTAGTTTTCTTGTGCCTGAGGTGACAATCGCGTTTCGAAAAATTCTAATTCTGCTGTTGTGGAATGAGTAATAAAATATCTATAATGGAAAGTATTGAGCGAGACAAATTCCCATATAATTAATTTTTTATTTACCTGTACAATTTCTTGGTTTTCTTTTCATTGCGGTGCTAACTTGATATCAAATTAGCTGAATTTTATAGCGGGGTTAAATGAAGAGCGACAATTTTTTTGCATAACAATTAGCGACAAAAAGCGAAGAACTATGAGATTATTTAAAAATTTTTTGAAAACTTTGCTATCTAACTTTTTCGAGCGGCGAATATCCGAAGCCTAAGATGTCAATGCAGTGCCTCTGACCGGGAGGTCCTAGGCTCGAGTCCCGACGGCGACAGATTTCTGCACTAGCCTGTATGGAAGAGAATTCTAGCGACTGGTGGCTCTTATCGGTCATTTTCCGATCCAAGCGAATCTAACAACAGGCGAATGCCGGAGCAGTACTCTAAGAAATGGTCACGGAGCGCGCGATCTTCCCTTCCTCTTCCTTGACCTATCATCCTTACCCCTTAAGCACACACTCAAGCTAACACTAATTACATTACCACATATGCCGGGAGACTGGTCGTGGCTTAGAGCTTGTCTCGGCTGGGGCGTTGGCCCCGCTTGTGGAGATACCAGGTTGGGAAAACCCCGCTAGTCGACGGTAGGTCGGCGCCGGATCTCGCCATGCAGCATGGAAAGATCACCGTCACCTCCCGATGAAAAACACAAACGCGCTACACTTACGGACTAATGAGCTCAGTAGTTGATGTGCCCAGCTCCGTAAAGTTTACAATCGCAAAGTTGTCAAAAAATTTTGAAACTAATCTCCAAATTTGTCGCTTTTTTGTTGCTATTTGTTACGCAAAACAAAAATTTGTCGCTCTTCATTTGACACTGCTATAACAATGCTTTTTTTTTTTTGATTTATTTCTACCTGTTCGACATATTTGTCTTTCAGGGTTTGGCCATTACAAAAAAAATAACTGGCGATTTGATACTCACTGGAACCTGTAGTAGGGATTATTAACAATTAAATTTTTTGAAAGGTTATGCCTATGAAAAAAAAGAAAGTTTCTAAAAGATTTGAATAGAAGGTAATATGTTTACATGTAGTAATTATGGTGGATGAAATAGTCTTTAGGAAATTTTGATAGTATACTTCCGAGGAAAATGATATGTTTGACCTAAATTGAAAGTGCGGGTCTGTTTGTAAGTCATCTAAGAGTTGAAAATTAAGGCTTGTGAACGAATTAAGGGAGTTGATAGTGTCAATTTTTCAGTTCATTATGGAGTTGAGAGTTTGGGAATATACCAGGGTGCGTGAAATATTTTCCTGATGATATTTATTTTGGAGAATTGGTAATTTAATTAATATTGGTTTTGCATGCATTGGACCAGATGGGGCAAGCAATATAAGGGTAGGACGAATAATTGTGGTATAATATTAATTTTGCTGCGTGAATGTTTATAGGTGATTTATAATTAATGAGGGAGTGTAAATTTATAATTTTAGTGTTTGTTTTATGTATAATGTTTTTAATATGGGCATTCCATTTAAGTTTTAGTGTCTAAGAGGAGTCCAAGATATTTAATAGGTGTGTTGGGTGCTATCGCATGGTATAGCTTGATCAAGAATTAATATTTCTGCAGGGATGATTGGTTTACAGAGTGTAAAGATTTTAGCTTGGACATATTTATGTATGTTTAAATCTGCCATTTAGAAGTCCAATTTGTATAAAGTGAAGGTCGGATTGTAGTCCCTATTTTTGGCAGTTTTAAATTTTTTATGACTAATGAAGAGCAGTATCATCAGCAAAAAGGGCTAATTCTGAGTACGTAAAGTTGGGAATGTCAGTAGAGATAGATTTTAAAAAGAAGAGGAGATAGACAGACCCTTGGGCACGCCCGCGCCAATTGAAATAGTTGAGAAAAAGAGGAATTAATTTTGACAACGAAAAGTGCGATTAGAAAGAAAATTTTTGATTATTTTGAACAAATAAGTAGAATTCAATTTGGATAATTTATGAATAGACCATGATGCCAAATTTTGTCGAATGCTATAACAAATGCTGCTACTTAATATCAAGTTAGCATCGCAAAAACAAAAAAAACAAAGAAAACTACACAGATAAATTAAAAATTAATTAACCATGGGAATTTGTCGCATTTTTTGTCGCTCAAAACTTACGATAAACAATTTTGTTTACTCTTCAAACAAAGCCAGAAATGTAATTTCCCAAAAACGCTGTTTTTCAATGCAATGTCGGAAACCAAGAAATAACAATAATAAGTAAAAAATTTTTACATGGGAATTTGTCGCTAATTTTTGTCGCTCGAAACCTACCGTAAAAGAAATTCTTTTACTCTCTTACACAATATGCGAGAATGGAATTTTCCAAACGCGATGCTAAGTATATCACTTACAATCGCAATTTCAAGAAAACCAAGAAATAACAATATACGTAAAAATATAGTTACATGGGAATTTGTCGCTAATTTGTCGCTCAAACTACCGTAAAGAAATTCTTTTGACTCTTTAAACAATATGCTGGAAATGGATTTTTCCCAAACGCGATGCTAGTTGATATCAACTTTACAATCGCAATTTCAAGAAACCAAGAAATAACAATAATAAGTAAAAAATAGTTACATGAGAATTTGTCGCTTTTTTGTCGCTCGAAACTTACCGTAAAAGAAATTTGTTTACTCTTTAAACATATGCCAGAAATGGAATTTTTCGCAAACGGGATCTGATGTGTCGTCAAGTAAGAATCGCAATCTCAAGAAAACCGAGAAAATAATCTAAATACACAAAAACTTTTTACGCGGGAATTTGTCGCTAATTTTTGGTCGCTCGAAACCTATCATAAAAACAAATTTTGCTACTCTTTAAAACAAAACCGGAATGTAATTTCCGAAAGCAGCGCCTCTGCACCACAGTGACAGGAAAACAAAAAATTACTTTAGTAAATAATAAATAATTACATGGTAGTTTGTCGCTTTTTGTCGCAGTCAACTTACAAAAATTTAATTTTGTTTCTCTTTGGACAATTGCAGAAATGGAATTTTTCGCAAACGCTTTCTCACGTTACGTCAAGTTAACAAAGGAATCTCAAGAGAACCAAGAAATTTCAGATATAAAGAAAATGTAGGTCCATCAAGCTGGCCCGCCCACTATAGCATAATCAAACAAACTAGTGCCAGAATTTTTAACTATTTTATTACTAATTTATTACCGCAAACCCGATTTTTTTACCACTCATCTTCACCCCAAAAACGGGAGGCGGGCCCGCTTGATATCAGCTGATCCGCCCACCATAGAATCAAACCAACTAGTGCCAATATTTTTTACTATTTTATTACTAATTTACTACCGCAAACTAATTTTCTTCTTAAATCCATTCTCTGCACCCCAAAATATAATTTTGAACTATTTGGTTACTAATTTATTAGTCTGAGGGCGGCGAGCCCGCCACTCCCTTATAGCGTCCGGCTCTAACAGTCTTACTGGTTTTTTCCAAAGCCTGCCCGAGGGTTAAATACCCGGCGGGTCTTGGCTTTTTTGTCCTGGGGCAGGTACGAGTATTACCAAGCTTTGCAAATGGAATTATACTGCGTAGATCCTTCGCCAATGGTTTTGGTATAACTACTAAACTGATTTATGGTCGTTTTGATGTTTGTTCCTGGTCTAAAATGTCCAATAATTGCAAATCGAGACTGCATTGGAAACGATTAATAAAATTTGAAATTTCCAGATATCTCGAAGATTCCTGGCATGCTATGAAAGATCATTCGGTGGTTTTGTTTGTTCTCCTTACGAGTTCATCGTAAGAAGAGAAATTTATGCAATCGTGCAC